>JBBUKS010039230.1:0-10667 GCA_038050645.1 Hedychium gardnerianum | reverse complement strand
AGACATGCTACTATTTGGGTTGTTATACCCTGACTGCCCACGAGGTCATATGTGGTAGAGAGTTTCTCCCGCAGCCCGTAGCTAGATAGCTACCTCCTATTTTCCCACGAGGTCATTCATGGTAGAGAGTTTTTCCCACAGATAGGTGTTAGGAAGGAAGGAATTTAGATATCTCCACAATGGTATGATATTGTCCACTTTGGGCCTAAGCTCTCATGGTTTTGTTTTTGGGCTTTACCGAAAAGGCCTCATATCAATGGAGAGATCTTTCCCTTATAAGCCCATGATCTTTTTCATGTGTTTTCAATATGGGACTTTGTTTGCAACCTTGCAATGCCAACTATGCGACCCCCTCAAACGAAGGACCACAGGGCCCCCCTCGTCCGATTCTTGACCCACCAGAACTTTATGCCCCTCGATCCACCTAACCTACTAGGACTTCTTTGCCTAGCCGCAACTAGGACTTCTCTTCCTAGTGTCTGATCCTCTTAATCCGGACATGAGAGCCCCTACTTCCTTTGTTTAAGGTCAATATTCTACTCACATGACTCTATTATACCATAGCTCTTATGCATAGTCGATAGTTAGACTTTCTGACAGTTCGGGCGCTAATACCAATTGTTAGTTATGATATTGTCTACTTTGGGCCTAAGCCTTCATGGTTTTGTTTTTGGGCTTTACCCAAAAGGCCTCAAACCAATAAAGAGATCTTTCCCTTATAAGCCCATGAACTTTCCCATATGTTTTCAATATAGGACTTTATTTGCAACCTTGCAACCCCAACAACAGGGACTCTGACATTTACGGACTGCCCACGAGTATCGTGGTAGAGCGTTTCTCCCACAGTTCATAGCTGATGAGCTGGGTGTCTTGGTCGTTTGTATACCTTGTGGTGGAGCATTGCTCTCACATACGAGACCCCAATTACTATTACTTGCATTGATATACGCATATGAGATGTTGTACATATGTTAGTTATTGATGGTACATGCATAGGAGATGTTGTACTTATTTTGATTATTGAGGGTACATGCATGTGTGATGTTATACCCATATTCTGTATTATTGGTACTACTCTTGATACTATGTGCAGTTGAGTAGGGTGCGAGTATAGTAGTGGCATACGGGTGTTATCATACGATAATGAGTATATTCTTTCTGTGAGATTGTATACCTTTATGTTCCTGTATACCTTCGAATTCCTGTATATCTTTGAGTTACTGTACTTGTTATTGTTCATGCACTATCTGTCTTATAACCGCTGAGTATTCTTTTGTACTCACCACCCCTGCTTCTATTGTTATTTTCCTTGTTAGTAGGATTATGATTGGGTCACTTGGAGGATATCTACCCGCGTCGTCCCTCTCACATCGAGTTTCCGTTGTATTCCCATTTTATGATGGTTTGATTTAGCTTCCACATTTGATTAATACTCATGTATTGTCATAAGAAAATTTGTATCTGGATTTTCGGATTTGCTTCTGATCATGTCTTGATGTCATAAGTCGAGCCAACTCGCAATAGTATATTTTTGGTTTTCTGGTTATGTAGACCATCTTCATTGTATAGTTTTATCATCTATTACATTGCGTGGATGTGAATACTCGTGTAGAATATCTTTTTGTGTTCGTTGTGTGTATATGTACTCAGGATATTGTCATCCATACAGGGGAGGTGTTGTCCATTTTTCGATAGATAAATATACTCCCAGGGCATGACAAAACTTGTTTGGAAAATACTTAAGAAGAAAAAGATGGTCCAATCAATGAGCAAGCAAACTAGTCCGAACCGAACCACGAAACCCAAGTCAGAAGTAACATGCTATGGGTGCAATCAGAAAGGACACTATAAGCTGAAGTGTCCGAATATAAAGCAAAGAAGAAGGAAGGTCCTGAAAGTGACATGGTCTGAGTCTTCGGAAGAGTCAAACAAAAACCAAGATGCTCCAATGAGTTTTCTAGCATTACCGGTGCAAGCACAAGTAGCTGAGATCGAGTTTGAGCTCGAATCTGGATCCAAATATGGAGCCGAGTCTGAGTTAAGCCACGGATCTTTATCTAGTTCAGAAGGTTCCAACACCACTGTAAGTCCTACTTTAATTGAAAAACTATATAGTTTGATTTCTTACTTGACTATAAATTGGCTAAATCTAATGTTCTGGTTAGGAAGCTCATTAAGGAAATTGAATCCCTTAAGGAGGAAAATAACCCAAGTTTCCCAACTGATCATGTTCAAAATGGAACCTCAACTCAAGTCCAACAGCTTGAGGAAGAGAATTCCCTATTGAAAGTCAAGTTAAAGAACTAAAAGGCTAGTTGGAACGGTTCACAACGGGATCTATGTGTCTTGACATGATGCTTGGAACTCAACAAGCCGTATACAACAAGTCTAAACTTGGATTCAAAGCCAAAACTCAATACAAGTCATACATGTCTTTAATAAATCGATCAACTAGAAACCAAGTTTAAGCATGAGTCCCAAAAACTAGCTTGATTAATCAAGTTGGACCAAATCAATATTGGTTTCCCAAGGATCAAATTCATTACCTAGATAGACTGTATCGAGACTATGATCCATGGGGAGCTAATAGAAAAATATATATTTTTTATTAAATAAACTTTCATGATTGCTTGATTTACTACTTTAATATGCATGCTTAGTTAAATTTCTGTTTAATTTAGAACGATTGAAAAGATTGCTTGATTTTGACAACTTATCATCGGAAAGGATTGGGATGATAGTAAGCGAAGGAAACTTTGTTGAGAGCATGTCTAGGTTTAATCATATATATTATACCTGGTGCAATCAACTTAGTGGATCTAGATGAAGCTACCCCAGTCAGACATGAGCTAGTTAGACCAAAACTTAATACTAAGTTATGTGGATTGATTATTTTGGTGAAGCTTTGTCTTAGGCATATTGTTACTTTAATAAATTAAGTTAATTTGAATTAAATTAATAAACATGATTTAACCTAACTAAATTAACTTGTATAATTAATCAAAAATTAAATAATTTAACAAATCTAATTAATCTATTTAAATAATTTAAAACTTAATTCAATTAATATAAATATATTTTATTGAATTAATCTAATTAATTAAGTCTTAATTAATCCAAAATTTAATTAACATAATTAATTGTTCTGAAATTAATAAGTCTAAATTAAGCTATTTAATCTACTTAATTAAA
Organism: Hedychium gardnerianum; assembly: GCA_038050645.1. NCBI lineage: Eukaryota > Viridiplantae > Streptophyta > Magnoliopsida > Zingiberales > Zingiberaceae > Hedychium > Hedychium gardnerianum. The sequence continues at coordinate 7,475 of JBBUKS010039230.1, read as the reverse complement.
ACAATTTATCTATTAATCCGAAAGGAAGCAAATCTGGTAATTAATTAATTAACCTAACTTAAATCAAAAATTAATTTAAACTTAATTCATAATTAAGCAGAAACATAAACTTAATTAATTAAACCAAAACCTGATCAATTATTATTAATTATCAATATAATCTTAACTAAAACCTAATAGTTCTAACTAAAATAATTAAGCTTACCCAATAAATACAACTTACATCTGAATTCATTTAATTAATTTAACTTAATCTAATTTAAACTAGTTTAATCAATTAAATCTAAACTAATCAATTAACCTACTTAATTAACTTAATATTGAAAATTAATTCAAACTTTAAATTGATTAATCTAAAGTCTAACTAAATATAATTTAAAATTCAATTAACTAAATTAAAAATCATTATTATTCCTTAGAATTTTATCAAAATTGTATGGTTTACTTAAGGGCAATTTTCTAGATGATTTAGTATTATTAAATAATACATGCTTAGACTATAGGGAAATCATTCTTTTTGCTTGCTTGGACTATAAGGGTAATATTTACATGTTTTTTTTCTTGCTTAAGTTTCTTTTAAGAAATTATTGCTTAATGTTTCTAAAATCTAGAAACGTATTTAAAATTATTCTTTAAAAATTGCCTTAGAAAATAATTTCAAAATCTTATCTATATTTAAATATATTTTTTTGAAAAATATTAACTTACAAAAAATTTTAATACTAGTTTTCCAAAAATATTTTGAAAAATATCTATGTTCTAATTTCAAAACATGAAGATTTTCAAAATATGCTTTCAAAATCTTGAAAGGGAGAATTTTAATTTAGGGGGAGCATTTTTGAAAATAGTATTCTATACTTTGAAAAAGAAGATATGTTTTCAAACTAGTACTTAGAAAAATTATGGAAAATGTTTTGAGTACTTAGAAGATATATATAAAACCATTCTAAAAATTCTATTTTGAATAGTGCTTCAAAAATATTTTTGAAATTTCTATTTTGAAAAGTGCTTGAATTTTTTTTTTATTTTGAAAAGTGCATGAAAAATATTTTTCAAAATACTATTTTGAAAAGTGCTTGAAAAATATTTTTGTAAATTCTATTTTGCAAAATGCTTGAAAAATATTTTTGAGTGGTTATATTTTTCTTGAAAAATACTTTGAAAATCTTAGAATTTACTTAGTCAAATTTTCTTAAGTGGTTATTCTACTTTTCATATCTAACTTTGAGTATTTTTTCAAAATCCCATATTATTGTGTTTGCTTGAACTCCCTATTCTTTTTGATATATGTCAAAGGGGAAGAGAAAAAGGTGAGTTAAAAGTTAAGGAAAGTTAAGAATATCTTTAAAAACACTAAGGCCTTAACTTCAAGGGGAGATTTATAATTAAGGGGGAGCAATTTTTTTACAGTTATGAAAATCTTTCGAAAGTTGTCTCTCAACTTAAAGTTTTATGTTGCATTGAATCTTTACTTGCAAAATACTTTTACTTAACTTTGAACTAGGTTGCCATAAATCAAAAGGGGGAGATTGTTGGTGTTGGAAGCACCAACTAATCGAACCTATATTTTGATAGATGGCAAAGGTTCAAAGTTAAGGTTTGTTGTTATCTAATAAGTCTGACTGAGTGTGCAAGAAGCTCAAGCAGAAAGTCCTAAGGGAACTTAGGCAAGAAGAAAGTCCTAGTTGAGGCTAGGCAACGAAGTCCAAGTCAAGTGAATTGGGCAAGATGTCACGCCCCGGGAGGATATTTATTCGACGAAAATCGGACAGCACCTCCCCTGTACGGCTAATAATTACCTGAATACATAATCACAACCAATATATATAAATACCCCACACGGGTATACACATCCACGTAGTATGTTAAACAACAAAAATACCCTACCCGGGTATGCACAACCACGCAGTATATAATATGATATAAATAAATAGTATAAAATGATAAGCATGGTCTACACGACCAGAAAATCAAAATATACCATTTGCGAGCTGGCCCGACTTTAACACCAAGTACACTATCGAAAATACATCCGAAAACCAGATACAAATTAATAAATACAATACACGAGTAATAAACAAACGCGAAAGCTAAAACAAACCGAAAACATTGGAGATAAATCCGAGGCTCGATGTGATAGGGATAGTGCGGGCAGATATCCTCCAAGCGACCCAATCAACAACCTGCTAACAAGGAAACAACAAAAGAAAGCAGGGGTGTTGAGTACAAAAGAAATATTCAGCGGGTATAGGACAGATAGTGCATGAACAATATAAAGTATAATAACTCAAGAATGTACAGGAAACAAAAGGTATATAGTCTCACAGAAAGAATCAACTCACCATCGTATGTTAATACCCATATACCACTACTATACATGCACCTTACTGAACTATAAATAGTATCAAGAGTAGTGTCAATAATACAGAATATGGATACAGCATCTCACATGCGTGTACCCTCAAAAACCAAAATAGGTACAATATCTCCTATGCATGTACCATCCATAACCAGCATAAGCACCGCATCTCATATGCGTATATCGATACAAGTAATATTAATTAGGGGTCTCGTATGTGGGAGCAACGCTCCACCACAGGGTATACAAACGACCAAGACATCCAGCTCGTCAACTGTGGACTGCGGGACATACACTCTACCACATTACACGTGGGCAGTCTGTAAATGTCAAGGTCCATGTCTGCGGGAGAAACTCTCTACCAAGAAAGGCCTCGTGGGTAGACAGGAGGTAGTTATCTAGTTACAGGTTGCGAGAGAAACTCTCTACCACGTATGACCTCGTGGGAACCCAGGGTGTAACAACCCAAATAGTAGCATGTCTACGACTAGCTCATACCCGAAGGGAGCACTGGTCGCAAGCCCATGTATCTCTGTGATGCTATGAATAGCTCGTACCGGAAGGGAGCACTGGTCACTAGCATACATGCATCATCGATGTCACGACTAGCTCATACCCAAAGGGAGCATTAGTCGCTAGCATACATGCATCATCGATGTTATGACTAGCTTGTACTCGAAAGGAGCACTGGTCGCTAGCATACATGCATCATCGATGTTACGACTCACTCAACCAACCTAATGGGAGACATAGCCGATAACATACATGCAACACCGTGGTGGTAGGTAGACAAGTAATCTACCATCATATATGTCTAACTACACAAATGTACTCAGCTACATCCATGAAGACATACTAATCATACTACACGCTACACACATGTAATTAACTATAAATCATATATGGAATCTACAAATATGAAACATCAACATCTGGTATATGCCACACATGTGTCCACATCTATAACTACATGACATAAATGAAACAAGAGCTAACAACTAAATATAACTGCACGCCACATGCGTGTCTAGCAACAACATGATCATAACATGATTCTAAGGTATACACCACCCACATGTATAACACTACATGATATAGATAATTTGAAACTACATATGTACAAAACACATGCCACATGCGTGTTAAACAATCATATGATTACCCAATCATAAGTATGTTTCTATTGTGCACATCATACACGTGCACACACTACAGAATAGGAAAAACAAAAGACTGTATGAATATAACACGGAGCATAATAAGTACAAACAATAAGTATCAAACTCAGGTAAAATCACAACTAGAGTTAAGATCAATTCAACTGCCTAATCATCCAATCATATCATGCACAAAGGACAAGGAAATAAAGGGGAGTAAAGATAGAAATACCCGTTTCCAAAAGTAGCTCATGCTGAATATTTCCAAATCTAAATACTTATTTTGAATTAGATTCCTACATTCATAGAACACAAATTATAGTAGAACTTCACCATAAATCAAGTAATGATACCTAATCCTAATCGGATTAAGAAACATTGATTAGTTCCATCCATAAGTTGAGTCACCTACTAGATCTATTTTTAAATCATTCCTCTACCCATCTTTAACCATGTTATGTACAACTAAATATAGAAACTATAGAGGAAACATATGCATCTATTACCATTCTACATCTTCCACAAATCGAATAAATCCCAAACTCACATAACAAGCACCACATAAATCTAACAACCAATTACAAGGTTTAATAACAAGGAAGTTCTTTATCTTCACATCCCAACCAACATAATATCCAAGAACCCTAATCATATCACATATCTTAAAATAAATTCTAAATACATCACCAAATCCAATTAGTATTAGATTCAATCCCATCTTTTAACCCAAGATCCCCTAATCATAGATGTAGATATGTATTTATATAAGAACAACTAATACCACTAATTATTACCACAATTCTTCCCAAAATCTCATCCTCTTTACCTGCTATCAATGACTGCAAGAGGTGGAGAATTGCTCTATTGGCATAATGGTGAATGGTCGGACTGTTGCTGATCGGAACAAGACCAAGATGCTTGGAGATTACTGTGGCAGTGGCTGAGTTGCGCCGACGACACTGCTGATGGCCAGAAAGATCAAATTAACTAGAAATTTAAATACTAAACAACCCAAATTGATCCCTAAAACTATCCTTACCCTCACTGGTGGTGGTCAGCCAGAGCTTGACCTAGAGCAACAAGGGTCAGACTTGGCCGGCTGTGACTGCCGTTGGAAGCAGGATAGTTGGAGGTCTGACCGATAGTAGGGTAGAGTAGATCAAAACACAAAGGGGATTGGACGAATCTTGAAGTTAACACGATAATTCTAATTGGAGTTCAAACCTGAGCCAAGGATTGTTGCTACTGATGGCCGGAACCCAGTCTGACCGGAGTAGAGTGACCTTGGAGCAAACTAGAACAATCCTAACCCGATTTGGTAGATAGCCGGAGAAGAACAAAGTGCGGATCTGAGCTAGATTGTTCAGCGATGATCTGACCTAAATCTAACCAATACTCTCGTCTAGAAATCAGAAGGAGGTTGATGGTTAAATTTAGCAGAAGAGAATCAGGAAAGAACTTACCGACTGTGAAGAATTGAGAGAGAGGGAAGAAAACCTACCGGTGGTAAAGAGGTGTCGACAATGATTGATTGGGTAGATCGGGGCGACGACAACTGCTCTCCAAACACACAAAGAGCCTGACTGCTCTCCCTCCGATTGGGAACTAGCCCTAACCGTGGCTGTCGTCGACGATAATGAATCCGGCGGTCGACGGTGTGAATGGGCAGTGGCGATGCGATGGGTTCGGGGAGATCGAGTTTGAGGGGAAAGGAGGAAAAAGAAATGTCGGTCGAAAGGTGAGATCGGGGAAAAAATTAAAGAGGTAGGCTTTATAGGATTTAAATTTTTAACTTTAGGTTAATTAAATCCAACCTTAGGTTGATTGACCCAATCAATTCCTAACTTAATTGATATATCAAACAGACCCTATAAAAGCCTATTATTTATATCCCCATGAACTTGTTATTTTGACTTCGTTTAAATCACGAAAAATTTCTAAAAATTCTCAGAAAATTTCATAGGGTTATTCCTCAATTATCACCCATTATTTTATTATTATTTCTCTACTGAATCTAATAAAATCAGACCGAATCAACGTAGAAAATGTATACATTGGGATTAGTCAATGGATAAGTTTTATCAGTCGACCGATTAACGAAAATCACGAGATTAGACAGATTGGATCAGAACAAAGAAGAAAAGGTGCGAGGTTTAGTCGATGGATAGGAGGATCAGTCAATTGAAAGGTTTAGTCGACAGATCAAGTTTTTAGTTGACTGAACGGTGCCTATAAAAGAAGCCCTCGGGGTCCGAGCCGAATGCAACTCTCTCTGTGCTTCATCTTGCTACTACTTCTACTATTGTTCGTGCAAGTCTTGCTCCTACAACTCCAGAAGCTTCACCAACAACTATGCTTCATCTACAATCCTTATTGTCAGTATATTTTCATAGTACTATCATTTATTCAGGAGATAGTAATGTTGTTACTATTTCCTTTTTCAATTGTACGAGTTTGCTTCTTCTCCAAAAGTTTTCAGAGAGAAGAACTATAGTGATTAACCATCGAAAGTGATTAAGGATCCCTGGGTCTTGGAGTAGTAGTCATTGGACTACGAACCAAGTATAACCGATCTTGTCTTTTGTTTTATTTCTATTACACTACTATAATACTCTATTTCGGTTTTACAAATACGAAAAAGAACAGATTTGAAACAATCGAGATTCACCCCCTCTCTCGACTTCTACGATCCAACAATTGGTATCAGAGAAAGGTTGTTCTGAAAAGACTTAACAATCTTTATAGTTTTTTCTTATAATCTTTTCTTTGCATTATTTCTTTTCATATTTCTTTATCTCGCACTACTAATCCCAAGATAAAGTCTTGGAAATTTCTCTTAGTTCATATTATTTTGCAAGAGTACGTCGATGACTCAACAAGAAGGTTTCAGTACCTCTCGTCCACCTCTCGTCCACCTCTCTTCAACGACACAAATTTTCACCTTTGGAAGAGACGGATGGAGCAATTTCTAAAGATGGAGATCAACTTGTAAATCATCATCAAGAAAGGTTTTACACTACCCGTCGACAAATTCGGAAAACCTCTAGAGATGGAAAAGTGGACCTCAGACATTAAAAGCAAGGCTCAAGTTGACGCTTGGGCCACAAACACTCTCCAGTGTGGATTGACAGATGAAAAACTCTACCAGGTTGGATCATTCGAAAGCTCCAAGGACTTATGAGATAAGTTGGTAGAAATTCACAAGGAAACCTATGCTTCAAAGGTAACTAAAAATAATCTTGAGTTAAATAATTTATCTAATAGTAAAATATAGGACAATGAATCATCTTCGAAAGAGTCGGAACTAGAGGAACCAAAGCAAACGAAATTTATGACACATATGGTAAGAACCGAAATTGAGTCTGAATTCGAGTCCGAGTCCGATTTTGAATCCGAGAGAAGCCACAAATCCATACTCATAATTAAAATTATGTGCGTTGACCGAGGAATAAGTTTAAAGAAATTTTTGGGAATTTTTAGAAATTTTTAGGGATTTAATCAGAGCTATTTAGAGGAGTTCACGGGGATATAAATAACAGGCTTTTGGAAGGCCTGTTTGGAATATCAAATAAGTTGGGAGTTGATTAAATAGATTAAACAATAAGTTGGAATTAATTGACCTAAGTTAAGATTTAAGAAACCTAAGTTTTATTTTTCCTTTATAGTTTCATCTTTGAAGCCGATTTCAAAAATTGGCCGAGACCTTCTTCCCCTTCCTCCCCTCATCCTACCGAGCCGACATCACCCTTCTTCCTCTATCCTGATCGATTTCCTCTTCTCATATCTGCTCATCTCACGCCGACCACTCGTTCCACCTCTGGCAATCATCTTCGGGATATGGGTTTATTCGACACTGGCACTCCTCACCACCGAGTATTGCTAGTCGATTGAAGCCGCTACTAGGGTGGGGCTGTTGTGGCTAGGGCTATTAGAGAGGAGCCACCTTCTCCTTAGCTCCT
>JBBUKS010039220.1:0-10667 GCA_038050645.1 Hedychium gardnerianum | reverse complement strand
TATCATGTGAACATAAACACATGTCACACGCATGTCAAATAACTACATGATTACCCAATCATACACATGTTCCTATTATGCACACCATACACGTGTACACACTACAGAATAGGAAAATAAACGAGACGGCATGAATATAAACAGATAAACTCCAGGTATAAGCTATAGGTATCAAACTCAAGAAGCATGTGGTGAAAATCAAGGTAAATACAACTCTTATTCAAAGTAACAAATCATGCACTAGGATAAATAAGCTATTAGAGACAAGGTTAGAAGTACCCGCTTGATGTGTAGATTGTGCCGAAAGTCTTCACATCTAAGAGTCTGCTCCAAGCCAAAATCCTCTGTTGGTGGCTGCCAACAGTCATCTGGGGTGGCCGGAGGTAAGGAAATTGGACGGAATAGTAATCATCATCCCCAACCCTGGAAATGGCTGGTAACAACACTAGTCTTGGCAACAACTGCTGGCCGGAGGGCCGATCAATCTACAACATGATGTAATTACATGAATCAGTCTCTTAACACCTGCCCACACCACTCAACTATCACTAATATCTCCTTACCTTAGCTGGAGGTGGCCAGAATAGTACTGTAGTGGTAGTTGGCCAGCTGGAACAGGAGTGGCAGTGTAGCACAATGAAGATGGCCGGAATAAACTTGGCCAAAGAGATCGAAATAGTAGCTTCAACAACCCAAGCTGGAACAGTAACACCAGCAACGAAACTAGCCAATTCAGTGGTCGGCAACTTCTATCTCCACCAAAAACAACCAGAGTAGTGGTGGCCAGCGGATGGGAGCAGTAGATTTGTCGGCAGAGACCTGGCCGATGTTTTTGTTGATGGTCAGAGCAGCAATCCACACATTGGATTTGGTAGGGGTAACAAAAATAGTGACTTAGCCGACGTAGATCTGACCTGGCATCACTGTTGTGATCATCCAGGGAGAATCAGATCTAACCAAAATAGCCTGATACGGCCAGAGTAGGTGTAGTTGGTCGGCGGTCCTGGATTTTCATCGAAACTGATGTGGTTGAGTAGTATCAAGGATGGGTAGGAAAATTGGGAGATGGTCGGATCCGATGGGCAGCAGCAAAGCCGGAGCAAAGAAATTGGGCTGAGATCTAAGCTAACCTCCGGCAACAACTATGGCAACAATGACAACCGGTTGGTAGCGACGGGACCGATTGATTGAGGGTCGGCAGTAGACGAAGAAGGAAATATCGGAAAAGAGAGAGGGGAGGAATCCGGAGCCTAGCCTCGAATAGCAGCAATGTCCAACGCTGACAATCTGCTGGCTGCAGTTGGCAATGGATTCGGAAGAGAGGAGATGAGCGACGGTGGAAAAAAAAAATCGACAGGAAAGAAATGAACAATGCAGAGAAAATCGAATGCATATATATAGAGATAGTTAGGTTAATATAAATCCAACCTCGGTTTTAATATTTCATACTAAGGTTTGTTAATTTCCAACTATAGGTTAATTTAATCAATCAACTCCCACTTAATTGATATTTCAAACAGGCTTTCTAAAAGCCTAATTTCTATATCCCCTTAAACTCGTCATATTATCTCCAATTAAATCTAGAAAAATTCCTAAAAATTTTCAATTTTTTTTTAAGTTAATCCCTCAATTAACACACATTATTTTTTTTTAATTACCGTATTTAACAAAACAAATTGGCCAACAAGAATTTTTTTTAACTCAACCGCACTCATGTCCTATTGGTACAGATAGGAGAAAATAAATTGCCAAAGATGTGAGCATACTTCCACAAAATATTAAGTATTAACATACTAATGTTGTGTTATGACAAATAAACAATTGGATGCATGATGAACATGATAAACATGATAATGCATGAAAAAAAAAACTATGTAAACGAAATACTAAGCTTGTCAAATTTCTCCAAACTTAAAATATGCATTGTCCTTAATGTATGGAAGGAGCTAGTAGTATAAAATAAACTTATGATGGTGGATAAAAATGATTGGAGATTGATGTTTGCTCTTCAATGTGCAAAGAGGTCACGGGCGTGCCTCGAGGCAATAATATAATTGTTAGGTCCTTCAATGGATAATTAAGAGATTTAAGATTTAAATCTCAACTGCAACGCATTATAGGAGATTTTTCCTCCATTGAAAAGTGGGCTTAAGAATACTGGCTATTTGGATGGACCTCTATTAGCGTTTCTCGATTTATCCTGATGATTGATGAAAAAAATTTATATGACCAGACTAATCTCTTTTTTTTATTTAGCCCATTTATGAGTAGACAGATTTTTTCCTTTTCTATTTGTTGGATTAGTCAAGCCAAGAAATTGTGGATTAGGATAAAAGATGAAAACGTGGAAAGAGGTTTATTAATGAGAATGGAGGACTTGAAAATTGAGTTATTCTCCCTTCAAATATATTTTTTTTCAATTGACTAGATTTGTTTGACTTTAATTTGTGATCATAAATGAACAAAACAAATGCAATTTGACTTCATATAATAATCCAAAAGCCTAGTCTCTAATGAAATCTTGAATTCCATGTTGCCAACCAAATTTGATTGCTCCATGGGAATATAAATAATGTGACTTTGTTTTTCAACTCCATCTTTTTCAAATATTCTAGATTACATGCACAAAAGAAACTACAAATATTCGAACGAAAAAATTGCAAATTGAATTTGTATGTATAGAGATTGTCAAAGGACATTTAATATCTACTATGCAATGATAGAGACCAGAAGATGTAAAGTATACAGAATGCTTCTCTCCATCAAAGCATGGACAAACTTTCTACGTGATAGATTGTGGTACCATTTGGATATTCAAATGGACTTTGGACAATAATTAAAAGTTTATGAATAAATATTTTATTAAAGAAGTGTCCTTCATAATTAGTGTTTATGTGGAAAGACCTTTCAATAAAAAAATTTCCCCATAATTCCCTTTTCTTTTAAATGTTATAAATTTTAGATCCGCATTATTAAAGAGTTTAATATTCTAGGTTATGAAGAGCACCTCTGAGCAAAAAAATCCAAAGAAGATTGAGTATGTTAAGTTTTGAGTATGAGTTGTATATGCATTAAGGTTTCCTTGCTCCCTTATATATATTCGCAATTCTAAGTCGACGAAAATTCTAATCTCAAAACCTTATCTGTAATGATTGTGTCTACTCCAATAGGCTTGAATCAAAGCACCTATTCATTGGTCGTATGCAACTAAAGTAAAAACAAAAAACAAAAAAAGCTACTCATAAACCCAAGATTGCATTCACTTGTGTTTTCATATTTCAATGTGGATAATGCTCCTTTTTCTTGAGTCCTTCTGAACATGTCTTTGGGCATTCAAAGTGTCAAGCTCTCTAAGCTTGATTTGCATTCGAGTCTTTCTCAATTTATGCTTATTAGTCATTAAACTAATATTCTCTTGAACATGTGTATTTACCTCAACACCTATTGAATTATTAGCTACCTACTCCACAGGAGATCTTACCTTCGTTTCTTCATCAATGAAGCATATCGTGCTCTTGATCAACCTTACCATTTGAGCATTCTGTCGACATTTATTAAACTTATGCCAATATTTATTAAGCTTCTTTTATGTTCGCTAATGACCCCTTAGACAATTGTCAATACTTACTAGATTTCTTCCATATTTATGAAGGACCTTTTGAACTTTTATTAACATTAATTGTTAATTTTTTTTTTGTCTGTCAAACACCTCTTAAATTTTTGTATCCTCCAACTACTTCTTAGACTTCTATCCATTAAATGCCTCTTCAAATTTGCAATCGGTCAAATGCTTAGTTAATTTTATCCTACTCAAAATTTTGTCTTTGTACCTGCTGATAAAAATTAAAAGGACGTAGAGAAATATCAAATAGATGTTCTTTTTACAAAAAAAAAAATCAACTCAGTGTTTCATTAGTGATTATATCCTAAAAATATTCTTTGATTCAGCATTATTATAACAGCTACTAGTAGTTATTACAGCGTATAGAAATTGTCCATACTACAAAAAAAAGGTCATTCGTGAAGAATTTTACGATAAATTTTTAAAAAAATATTCGTCGTAAATTCTTTTTGCGACAAATTCTGCGAAGAAATATTTAGAAGCTACCGAATATGTGCTATAACGTATAGAACAATGTGTTTAGAGTAAATTTGAGATTTAAGATTTAAGGTTTACATTGTGTAAAAGCTACCGAATAAGTGTTGCAACGTATAGAAATTACTCAGTAACTACTACAATATGTTTAGGATGAATTTAGGATTTAAGGTAGTAATAGCTATATAATTTTGATGAAGTTTAAATAATTTTGACCAAATTAATAATAATAATATTTTGATATATTAGTATTTAAAAATTGTAAATACTAAATTCTCAATCCATTTTAAATACGTTGTAATCTAACTATTTATTTAATCACTAGTGTTTGCGTTTGATTTTCATATAAATTAAATCTTTTTCATTTGTCTGTTTCTTCCCAAGAGATATTTCAAACATATTCCTAAGAAATAAAATATTATATTCTCAAAGATATGAAATATTTTTAAAAATTAAAATTAAAATATAAAAACCCGTCGAATTAAGATAATCATTGTCCCGATCGAGAATCAAATCCACCATAGATTTAAATTATAAATATTGAGTACAAATCTTGCTAATAAAAAAAGGAAAAAAAAATAAGGAGGGGTAGAGGTTCGCAGTTGCTTTTTTTGACGGCCATAAAAACGTGCATTTAAAATCAAACAACTTCATACGAAAAGATCATTTTGATAGCAAACTTGCCCTAAATTCAGATGCCCACCCCCTATGATCTCAATTAGTTTATTATATAAGGTGTTTTTGTACTATTAATTTCTTATCGATTCGATCCTATGAAAAAAATTTATTAATCATCAAATAAATTTAAAAAGTATGAATGAATCACTCACGAGGATGGCGCCCTAGCATCATGAATAATTCGAACATCATAAATATTTATTTATGCTTCATAGCATTCAAACTCTTGTAAATTTATCTATTTATTTACTATCACATCAAGCCCTAGGAAAAACTATATAATCTAAGGGAATATTTTTGAAATATGATTTGATTGATGAAATAAAATATTATTTTAATTATCATCAAAGAATACTTCATTTTAAATAAATAAAAAATCTTATAATCTGAAAATATATTTTTATCGAATATGAAATTGTTGGAAATGTAAATGAGAAAAGAAAATAGATGAAAGGAAACTCCCATTTGAATGAGAGTTTAGTCTCATATTGGGATGAGTACTTTGAGGTTGGTTTATATTGAATCATAATATTTGAAGTTGTGAATATGTACGGGAAGAAACTTTTTCTCACGCTCGGGACCGTAGGGGATGCAAATTCAAAGTCGGGATTGCACTGAACCCAAGTGATTCTTGTGCGAGTATGACTTGTGCACGTCAAATGTCAAACTAAACAGACATAAATGGTTGACCATTGATGTTCGATAGCTATCACTACAAAAATTCCAAAGTTTAGCGATAGACATATTCGGATATATTCCGTCGTTATTCCATCGTTATCTTCAATTAGCGATGGATCAGTGACAGAATATATTTCGTCGGTTACATTTCCGTCACTGACGTGTTTTAGCGACGGAATATATAACGTCGTCGCTGATTAGCGACGGATTTATATATTCCGTCACTAAATTCCATAAGCTAATTAACGACGGATTTTTATAATTTCGTCCCTAAGTAGCAACGGAAGATTAATATCTATTGCTAAATCCTGCATGGAATCTAAATGAAATTAGCGACGGATTTATATAAATCCATCGCTAATTATCGACGGTAAGTTAATATCCGTCGCTAATAACTTGAATGAAATCTAAATTATGTAAGCTAATTAGCGATAAAATTATATAAATCCGTCGCTAATTAGTGACAGTAAGTTAATATTCGTCGCTAATTAGTGATGGAGATATAATCTCCATTGTTAATTCGATAAACGAAACTGTCGATAGATTAGCGACAGATTAGTAATGGATTTTAATATCCTTCACTAATCTTTATTAAAAAAAACACCTCCCCATTTTCATCCATTTTCCCTATTTACATCCAAATATAATCAAATAAAATCATCACAAATGATGATTTTGACAATAAACTCACAATACAAGCTCACAATACAAATTGAGCTTTAACAAACATCCATACAAAAACATCCATACAAAACATCCCTAAACATCCACAAAAATTCATACAAAACATCTCTAAACATCCATACAAAAAAGATAATATCCATACAAGACATCCTGATGAAAATCTAATACAAAATAAACTTCAATCCTGCAAGAAATAATATATGATCAATTGTGAATACAATAATCAATATTGAGGTTAAAATACAAAAGACAACTACTTATAATAAACTAATACCCACCATCTTTTTGACATTATTTAAAAATATATACCTCACTTTAGATTTTGGATATCTAGATATGGTGATAGAAATATGCAACATCTAAACATGATCATGGAAAATTATAATACGATTAAAGATGTATATTTTTGACTAAAACACAAAGAAAAATTTAAAATTTAAATAAATGATAACATGCCTCAAAACGATCTACTCAGCAAGGGAATCGTCGGGATCCTTGGTCTCTTAGGACTCCAAATGATGTGGGTGCGACATCTGTGAATCGGGAGTAAACGCTACTACAAACGCTTGCATTTGGCGAACTATCTCCTCAGTTTGAGTCTGTCGCTCACGCATCTCTCGTGCCTCTGCATCCCTCTCAACCATCATATGTTCCAATGATGAGAGTCAAGTCCGCAAATCTTGATTTTCATCCCGTAATGCTTGTACCTCAGTAGATGAGGAAGAGGAACTAGGATGCCCCCTTTGACCTGGAGCCCTCATCTAGTCAAAGAGGACTTTTGCCTAAGAGCCAAGGTCGTAGAGGGAGGTCTTCTTCCTTCCACCGACGATATTATAATAAATATCATTAACCTAATCAGTGGAAAGAGACTATGACTCCTCTTCCTCTACACCAGGCTGAGATGCATGTGCAATTCTAGTGGACATTGCATCCTATGTCAAAATAATTATTTTATTAGCCTCCACATAAAGTCTATAAATAAATTCACAAAATAGAAATATTCTTACATTAATTGCTGAGGAACGTCGATCAACAAATGACTCATCCTTCTTCTTATGAGTCTTGTTAAATACCTCCCAACTAGTGGAAAATCTTTGTAATTAAGCAACTTGCGTACAGAGAATGCAAGTACATTAAAACTAATAAAAAAACATATGTCCAAGAAATTTTTATTGAACTTAATTTTAAACTTACCAAGTCGGAGGCATGCTCCAAGATAGAATGTGATCCAGCCGCATGCTTTGTGGATCCGGTGCTCGGCCCAACATGCTTTGAATTACGATTGCTTCGAGCAATTGCTAAATTGGACTGTCAATGCTCGGCAGCCCAAATGGCTCTCCAAGACTCCCAAACTGCAACAGGGACCTCGGATGGCCTGGTGCCCCTCCTCCTTCACTTGTATAACATGTCCTTACACAGTTAGCATAGTAGTTATTCCAAATTTGTTTAAACTCGGCCTCGTGGTCCTCCTCCCAAATATACATCTTCTACAACAATAGATTTTTAGAATTAGTATTATGTTAATTTTATACTACAAAATATGTTTTATATTCAAAATACTTACCAAGAATTCTCCGTAATAGATATCCTTCATGTCCTGGTCTACAGTCCTCCATGTAGTACCAGATAATGATAAACTTTCTTTAAACTTCTTCGATATGTAGATTGTGACCTGATCGCCATCTGGGACAAAGCTGCATGGAAAAATAACATGTATGAGATATGTGTGATAAATAAAAAAGAAGATTAAGTACTGGAATAATTACTAAATATATAACTACTTACCAATCACCAGAAACCCTTAAAATAATCTTGCTACCATGTGCTATATGTCCTAGCTGCATGACTATATATGCAAAATCACAGTATCAGACATACACATTTCAAATAATAATGTCTTCTAACTAGGGAGATGAAAAAATAAAAATAAAATCCATACTCTATACCATGACATTGTTTAGAATTTTTAATCACCTAATGTCATTCTGAATCAACTAAATTAATATTTTACAAGTTCTCATCGCTAGACTCCATTAGTACATCAACCTCCTCACTGCTAGACATCTCTCCATCATCTATTTCCTCGTAAGCGACATTAACATCTACAAGTAATTGTGATGTGGATTATATTTCTAAATTAACTAAGTGTATCTCAACTTCTTTATTTTGATATGCAACATGGTTTTGGGCAGTTATGATGTTTGACATTTCTATGGTTGACCGAGGCTTTATTTGACACATTGCTAATCATTCACTAGGTCTTCTTCTCTTCGTTGGGTACTCAAGATAGAATAGTTCACTAGCTTGTACCGCGAAGATGAAAAACTTAAACTTGTTGAATCTTTTATTTGCATTAACCTCAACTAAATTATAGAAATGATGTACTCTAGTACCTATTCTTGGAGTTGGATCATATCATGAACATCTGAACAATACACACCTTTAATCAAGTCTACCATAATAATCAAATTGAGTATCATTGTTGTTTGTGGATCCTTTTATGAAAATACTAGAATTATATGTAAGTCTTTATGAATCGCGTTGGGCCACGTGAAATCTGAATCCATTAACATAATAACCTGAGTAGACTATTATGTTACGGAGAGGTCTTTTACTAACTTACATAAATTTGAAATTAAAATGCAAATTCATCCTCTAACTTCTGATCTACCTCACTTGCACTTATTGATGGACTTTGTAGGAGTAGTTATTGTTTGTACAAACTGTCAAAGTAGGTAATATAAAGACATATTAGATAACATGTCAAATATATGGACAACTATGTATGTATATATACTTGAATTATTACCTTATGTATGATTTGACCTCTTCACAGTTCAGGAGTATATATGTCCTAGCAGCATGATATTCTTGATCACTTAATCGTCTAGAAACAGTTGCACCCATTGTCTTACCAAAAATTTAAAAATAGAAAGCATCTATGGATCAACTAGTTGAGTATCATTGGAATTTCGAGGACACTTACGATTTCTGGTTTTCACATTATCAACAAAATAATAAGAGCAGAAGGATGATGATTCTTCAGCCAAATATGCATTATATATTGATCCCTCAACTTTTGCTTTGTTAATAATATTAAATGAGTATATCCATCTATATTGCACAAGTCCACCTAGTTGTGCCTTATAAGGTAAATGAACAGGTAGATGTTCCATTCAATCAAAAAAACTATGTGGAAATACGCGCTCAAGCTTACACAGTATCATTGGAATGTCTGTCTGATGCCGAAGCATATTGGATGTCATAATAACCCTTGAAGTCAAATCTCCGAAAAATATATTCAATTCTGTAAGTGCTTGCCAAACATTGTTAAGAAGTAGGTCATGAAATGCTATTGGAATTAGTCTTTGCATGAACACGTGACAATTGTGACTCTTCATTCCAAATATTTTTAATCTATTCATATCCACACAGCGAGATATATTCGTGACATATCCATCAGGAAATTTGATTGCTTTTAACTAAGTACATAATGATTGCTTAGCTTCTTTGTCCAATGTATATCAAGCCTTCAGATATTTACAAGTTGTTTCATTTTTGATGCAACTCAGGTATGCTTACTAATTCTTTTAATTCCTCATATGATTTTGCTATGTCTTTAGTTTTCTCATGAACATTCATCATAGTATTGAAGATGTTATCGAAGAAATTTTTCTCAATATGCATCACACTTAAATTATGTCGAATGAGTAAATACTTCCAATATGACAACTCCCAAAATATGCTTCTTTTCCTCCAACCACACTTGTTCACTCTAACAATGTACTTATTTATATCATCAAAACCATTCTGATATACTAGTAGAAATCCATAACTATCAATTTTGTCAAGAACTCCTTCACGTAACTTTCATATTGGGGGAAGTTTTCTAACAATTTCATTCCTTTTGATTTTTTTTTATTTCTCCTGAATGGGTGATCAATTGGTAAAAAGTTATGATGATTATCAAACTAGGATATCTTTCTACTACAAGACAATGAAAATGCATCAGACTCCCTACTATAATGTGGACATGCTAACTTGCTAGCCGTGCTCCATCATGACCACATTGAGTATGCTGAAAAATCACTAATCGTAAATAACAAAGCAGCATGCATTGTAAAATTTGATTTACTTGCAATATCATAAATCTTTGACCCTACATTCCATAAATAATTCAGCTCTGTAATCGAAGGTTATAAAAAAAATATCTATTTTCCCTTTTGGATTATGAAGACCTGGAATAAGCACAGTAAAAAACATGAATTCTTCTTTCATGCACATCCATGGAGATAAGTTATATGGTGTTAATATTATTGGACAAGATGAATATTGTTGTCCATAGGTTCCAAATGGCTGAAATCCATCCGCAGAAAGTTCAAGTCTAACATTACGTGGTTCCATTGCAAAGGAGGAAAATATTGTATCAAGATATTTTCATGCAGGGGAATCATAAGGATGACACATTATATCTCCTTCATGTACATGCTCATGATGCCACCTCATGTGGCTTGCTGTTGTTGCAGATGCA
>JBBUKS010039209.1:0-10667 GCA_038050645.1 Hedychium gardnerianum | reverse complement strand
TAAAATATAATAATAAATGTCTTAACACTAATCAATTTCTTAACTATTAAAACACGGTGGTTATTTAAAACAAAATCTCCAACGTTGATGCTGTTTTGTTCAAAACACCACCAACATGGTTAACACTAATCAGCTCTTTTTTAATTGGTGTTATTTTGAAGGTGGTACTGTTTTGAACAAACCAGCACCGGCATGGTGCTGGTTTGTTCAAAATAGCATCAATTATGGTGCTGGTTTGTTCAAAACAACTCCATTTAAAAAACCTACAATTTAGTTGGTGTTGGTTTGTTGAGAACAGCACCAACGTGGTGCTAGTTTGTTCAAAATAGCACCACGTTCAAAACAGCATCACATTCAAAATAGCTCCATTTAAAAAACATGCACCAATGTAGGTACTAGTTTGATTAAGAACAGCACCAACATGGTGTTGGTTTGTTCAAAACAGTACCACGTTCAAAATAGCTTCATTTAAAAAAACTGCACCAATGTAGGTGCTGGATTGTTCAATAACACATCAGCATGGTGCTGATTTATTCAAAATAGCACCACGTTCAAAACAACACCCTTCAAAATACTACCAATTAAAATGAGTACCATGTTGGTGTTATTTTTTGTCCAAAATATTACCAACATGGTGTTGTTGTGAACATATGAGCTCCAACAGTTTTGAGTTGTTCTAGATGATTGAATTTTAATAAAAAAATTGAAGTACAGTACATAGGAATAAAAGATATAGCAGGCATAGAAGGAATAAAGTTCAACTCAAAACTATTTTACATAAACATAAAATATATAACAGAAATAGAAATATTATCAAATTTTGAAGCTGCACATGCTTAAGGAAGTCGCAGCAACGAATAATAAGGGAATATCAGCACAATGTCGTGAGAATGATCGTCGGTAGCCAGTAAATCAGGGAGAGACGATGATAAATGGGGCGCGGCAGTAGGGAGTAAGAGAAGAAGCGTCGAAAGCAAGAGAATACCAGCACGATGCCGTGGAAATGATCGGCGGAAGTCAGGCACTCAGAAAGAGGCGACGACAGACGCCGATGAAATTGTGGTATTGATCCTCAGATAAATTGATGAGGATGTTGAAATAAGTATTTCATTTTTTGTTATCATGCATGAGAGAAAGTTTGTCCGTAAATATTTTTTAATTTATTTTGATAATTAATAAAAAAAATTATAAAATCATCGTCTCAAATTCTTTTGTTATTTAGTTTATTTTTTTATATAAAAAAATCTCTCTTTATATTTATATTTATATTTATATATATATATATATATATATAATTTCAATACTTATAATATATTATAAATCAATCATAATATCATCAAACTTTCAATATAAAACTAAACTCTCATGCACTCCCCTTCCTTTTCACATTCATTTTCCGTTCATATTTCCGACCCTTTTAAAAAAATTAATTATCTGATTCTTTTTTTTTCTTCGGTAAACCAATTACCCTGTCATCACTATCTTCAATCAAGAAAAAACTAGATAATAATAATTCTTGATCTCAAAGTTGATAGCTTTCAGTATTGAAACTATTTGGAAATCAATACTACTCAATCCAACCAATAATTATTTGTCAAAGTCTATTTGTTCTCCCTCGTAATAAAAGAATGTGTTAGCATTGTAAAAAAAAAAATGATTAATCATGTCGGATAACGTCGGACTTGGGGTGATCGATTCGATCCCACAGAAGTTTCTCATCGGCTATCAGGGTAAATCGGGAAACGCTAATGGAGGTCCATCCAAATGACCAGTGTTCTAAGGTCCGCTTTTCATTGGAGGAAAAATTCCCTGTAATGCGCCGTAGTTGAGATTTGAACCTTAGACCCCTTGATTATCTATTGAAGGGCCTACCCATCGCACCATTACTCCGGGGCTGTGTTAGCAATGTAAAAGTACATAGGTCAATGGAAATGTAGGAATAATTGAAAAGATTAGAGACTAAGAATGTTGAACAAAAAATAACACAAATATTTCAAAATTTTGATTAAGATGCAATTGACATTATACCTAAAAAATATAAGTTGTCCAATGCTTCTTCACTAGGGTTTGATGGTTCCTGGGGATTTTTAACTTTGCTAGCAAGTTATCGCCCAACTATTGGTAACCTAACTACGAGAAGAAAAAGATAGCTTAACAATGTTGAACAAACCCCAATGATAACCAAATAGTTGTGTTTGAAAGCTTTGATTTACGAGAAAGACAAAAGTTGTTTGATGAAAAAACAAGAAGGTTAGGGCAGACGAAAGAGGATATTTTTATCAAAAAAATCAAACTTTGGAGGGTAAATTGGAAATTTAGAAGCATGAGACGTATTTTTAAAAAAATATATATATATAGAAAGAGAATAAAAGATATCTTTCTTTATTATCTACCATTTTTATGGTCAATAAATTAATTTTCAAATCAATTTATTGATTCATCTTTGATTAAAATGAATGTATTCAACCTGAAATAATGTTAGTTTTCAAACTTATCACATTTTAGAATATCTGAAGCAATCAAAAATAGATTAATGAAATTGATTTAGAAATTAACTTGTTAATTTATCTTAAGATAGTTTAAACATGTAAAGATGACATAAAATCTAGAGCACATGTTCCATACCTAAATCAATTCAAATTAGCTTCTTTAACACATAGTAACAATAAATAGTTAAAGAAAAATAATAATTCAATACATCTGAAAAATTAACTCACACATCGAATTCAACCCAAGATCCGTATATTAATCAACTTATAGCAACCATTCCAACTTACTTCTACAATTTCAATTCAAAAGGAATTAACAAGTTAATTATTTTTTAAATTTATTTTATTATTATTATTTTTAATCCAATATCTAATTTTTCGAACCGATAAATTTTGAAGATGACCAATCCGACCTCATGAAAACTTCTTACTAGACCATCAGGATAAATTCAGAAAGCACAAATGATCTTAGTAAAAGGTTTAACATCACAAGTGATTTGAATACTGTAAGCATATGTTGTCAGAAATTTGAATCCTAATTGTACAAGAGTTCATCTTATTTTTTACCATTGCATCGTACCACAAAACCAGTTAATCATTTTATTGCCTAGTTATACGACTCTATACAACTCATTTATGTTTATTCAATGATAAAAGAGAATATATATATAGAATATTTATGTTTATATATTTTAATAAAAATTTAAGTATAAATTATGAACATTAAGAAATAAAGTTTACTAGTGATAAGCTTTTATATATATACTAGTAAACTTTATTTCTTAATGTTCATAATTTATACTTAAATTTAATTATAAATTTATTTCTTAAGTTTTTATTAAAATATATAAAAAATTATGAATTTTTACAATTTAAAACTATTCATGATGGGTTTAAAATAAGAAAAGCTGGAGCTCGATTAGAACTCGATAATATTTTTAACAAATAAGTTTGAATAAACTTGATAAATAAATTAAAAACCATTAAACACAATTACATTTAACTTGACTCGACTCTTATTTGTCACCCAAGAGCAAGAGCAGATTGCAATACTGTAAAATCTAGAATTAAGGGTATGTTTGTGTAAATTGTCAAGGATGTGGCGGCACAATCTAATATTATAATCTAAGGTGCAAGATTCCATAGACCCCAGCAAGATTTAGGTTGGATTTGGGGTGGCAGTTTTGTGTCGGATCCAACTAGAAAGTTAGCTGCAATTATTTGTTTATTTATTTTTGAATAAATAAACAATTGAATTGCGGGGTTCAGTTATTTATTTATTTATTTTTGAATATAGTTGGAGGAGTTTCTGCTGAGAACATGCAACATCAGGAAGAAAACTGAGTCAAGTGTCAGGCATACAACAAACTGCATTGGACAGTTGTAAACAGTTGGCTGGTCTATCTATTTAATAATATATTCTATTTTTTAACATAAATAAAAAAAAAAGTAAATATCTATTTAATTTTATGGATATGTTTTGTTTTGTTTTTAAATGATGGATTAAGATTAAAATATTAAAGTATTTTGGATGTGTCAGTAGATGCATGGAGGTGTTTGACCTCCATATTTAAGAATGGAGCGCTACCATTTGGATCCATGTAAAAGTATCTAGTCGAAAGCAATCGAACTAATTTCATCTTCGAAAATGCACATTTCCTTTCCCTCTATATTTCCCAAACTTCCGTTCTCTTTGAATTTCACTCTATTTCCATCTATCAAGATTCTTGCATCTTGAATCACTCACCCTATCTTGGTTTAAGTTTGCACTAGGGCCAACATCTCAACCACTCTTAATCTCAAGAATGTCATCCGAATGCTCTCGAGACAATAGTATAATGGTTAAGTTTTCTAATAAATAATCAAGAGATATAAGGTTCGAATCTCAACTACAACGTATTGCAAAAATATTTCTTCCAGTAAAAAATAGGTCTAAAAATATAGATCATTTGGATAGATCTCTATTAAAACTTTTTGACAATCATATAAGTTCATCTTGGCTCTTTAGAAATACCTCAATTGTGCCACCAAAGAAGAAAGAACCTCAAAGACCTCAAGTGAGCATGACATGACCAATGTCATTTGCTCCCATCAGAAAATTTAACTTGCCATGATATAAAATGGTGATTACATTCCAATGCAAATATATATATACAAACTAATAAAATTTGATTACACAAATGAAATGGGATTAACCATAGGGAATCGATCTCTTGTAGTCGTGTTAGGAAAAGTGTAGACTTGGAGCTTACCTTGAGGAAGAGACACTAAAAAATGTGCAACACATCTAGACATCTGAAGGAATTAAATTAGTGGTTCTCTTCTAGTTCAATTAGGTAAGATTTTATGAGAAACAAATAAAGTGATGATCTTTAACTTCTAATGAAAGTTTTCTTTAAAGATTGACCCTCAAATTGTAATACCTTGAGTTCTATGATTTATAACATAATGAAGTAGGATATAATTATTGGTGTAATCAACCTCTACTTAAAATTAACCATGGTATATTAGGTTTTGTTGTTTGATTAATATTTTATGATTGAGTGATATGTCAAGTAAATTAAGGTTGACCAGATGATTGATAATGAAGTAGTCTAAGTTAGTTAAGGTTAATTGAATGCTTGACAGTTGAAAGTTCATCTGGTGTTAGCAAGGAAAATCCCAACGTGTCGTGGAGGACTAAATGTTAAACACATGAGAAGAAGATTTAACATGTAATGAGGAAATAGATGTCATACAATGGATGAGAAATCCTAACAAATCATAGAGGGTTGAATGTTTGATAACTACAAAAGTTCAGACAAGTCATAGAAGATAGGATGCTCAAAAGTGATGGAAGTCCATATAAGTCATGGAGGACTCGATGCTTGAAATGATGAAGTCTTAGCAAGTCAAAAGTAATTGAATAATAAGCAATGTTATAATCCTAACAAGTCATGATTGATCTGAGGCCGAGAAAGAGGAAATCTTAGTAGGTTGAAATCGGCTAGATAGTAGGCAATGAATGAAGTCTTAGAGACAGAATATTTAGGCAAGAAAAGTCTTAGTAAATTGAGATTGACTAATACTAACAAACTAAAAAGTTCAAAAGACCGCCTGACATAAATTTAGTCTTGTGTGACTCGAATTAGAGTGTCGTTGACTAGTAAAGAGGAATAGTCGATCGATGAACCTGAAACTATAAAATTGTAATTTAGTTGATTCTAGATTACATCAATCAACTATTATGGATTATCGGTTAATTGATGGATTAGTTGATAAGTTTGAAAAGTAAATTGAAGAATTTGAAACTATAATATTGCAATTTAGATGAAATTATGGTTTTAACAATCAAATGATGTTGATATCAATCGACTAATGGTTGAGTAGACTGGACAGTCAACTCAGGATTAAATGAGAACAAAGAAAATATTTTACAATTAACTAGGGCAATCTATTGGTACATCATCACTCATCTAGAAATAGTAATATCAATCAACTAGCACCAAAATAGAAATCTGCTGATGACCCAAGATATAGATAAAGCTTCAACAATAGCTGAATTTTGAACTACTATAGTAGGAACAATCAACTGATTAGAAAGTAATCAGCTGATCAACAAATTCAAATCACAAACAAATGATTATGAATCACATAAAAGGTTGGTATTGTTGTGCTAATGTTTTGTTTATTTATTTGTATTTTCATTGTGTAAACTAAATTTGAGTAGAGATGAGCACGAACGATTGACATGATAAAAAGTATGTGTCTATTTATCCCCTTTAGTCGTGCAATCAAATCCAACAATAACACATTATATAGATTTATAATAAAGATGAGTACGGATTGACGGGGACGCTGGGGCGAGCGTTTCGCCTTTTGTCACAATAATGAGGATGAGTAATATGATCTTATACCCAAGTTTAATACAGGTTTTTAAGCCAAAAAGTTTATTTCGATTACTTTAAAAACACCCAACGTTTACCATTAATACATAGTGATGTTTATAATTTAAGCTGGGGACCCTTTAGTGGAAAGTTAAAAAAAAAAATAGACTAGATAAATAAGGTGAATATACTTCGTGACGAATATAAAATTATATATCTGTTTACTCCTCTCGATCTAATGACATAAGTGAAAGAAAAATAGAACGCTATTAGACATAACGAACTATGATTATTAATTGTGGAGTAGCACAAAACTTTTGAGAAAAGCTTTTTTATCTCATAGTATATTCACAATAGCCACGTGTGGAAAAATTTTGAACTTATATTCGACTTTCGAATGTGAGAGTATTTTGTTAGATTTAATTATCTCTTAAAATGAGTTTACACGTGATTTAAAGATTTATGATATCAAAATCCATTAAGTGATCTAATTTAAATGGAAGTAGTGAACCAAGATATTTCTGTGTCATTTTCAATACAATTGGAGAATCCTTCCACTGAAATTGAGATACTACCTCAGATTATTTAGAAGAGAAGTCAACCTTCTCAACCACAAGTGTCTTTAAGACGATCCACAAGAGAAAGTAAAACCACAAATTCTCGTGATTATGTTTATCTCTAAGAGCATGATTTTGACATAGGATTGGAAAGTGATCTTGCATCTTTCCAAGAGGTCAAATAATGTTCTAACCCTGAAAGGTGGATTAACGTCATGCAAGAAGAGTTGAAGTCTATGGCAGACAATGACGTTTGGGAACTTGTCGAATTGCCTGAAGGTAAGAAACTCGTTGGTTGCAAATGGATATTTAAAACCAAACGGGATTCAAAGGGCAATATCGAAAAGTATAAGGCTCGTCTTGTTGCCAAAGGATTTACTCAGAAAGAAGACATTGATTATAAGGAGACTTTCTCACCTGTGTCGACGAAAGACTCCCTTAGGATAATCATGACACTTGTAGCTCATTATGATTTGGAGTTACATCAAATGGACGTAAAGACTGCATTCCTCAATGGAGACATTGAGGAGTCTATATATATGGTGCAACCAGAGAACTTTGAGTCTGAGGACTCAAAACACCTAGTATGTAGATTAAAGAAGTCTATTTATGGTTTGAAACAGGCGTCCCGTCAGTGGTACCAAAAATTTGATCAAGTGGTTACCTCATTTGGATTTAAAGAGAACTTCGTTGATCAATGCATATATGTCAAATTCAGTGGGAGCAAATTTGTTATACTTGTTCTGTGCATAAACGATATATTACTTGCGAGCAATAATAAGGGTCGGCTGCATGAAATCAAGTCATTTCTATCTTGTAATTTTGAAATAAAAGATCTTGGTGAAATATCTTTTATTTTAGGCATACAGATCTGTCGTAATCGTTTGAGAGACATTCTTGGACTTTCATAACATGCCTATATTGAAAATGTGCTTATAAGGTATGACATGTAGAACTATACACCTGGTGACACACCTGTGTCAAGAGGTGACAAGTTCAGCTTGCAACAGTGTCCACGTGTTGAACTTGAAATAAAGGAGATGAAACAATTCCCTTATGCGCCAGCTGTGGGAATCATGTATGCACAGGTTTGTACACAACCATATATAGCATTTATAGTGGGGATTTTAGGCAGATATGTCAGTAACCCAGGATCGTTGCACTAGAAAGCAGTAAAGAGAGTGATGTGGTATTTGCAAAGAACTAAAGGATACATACCCACGTATCGGAGATTAGATCACCTGGAGGTGATTGGATATTCAGACTCCGATTTTGCTGGGTGCTTGGATAGCAGGAGGTCAACTTCGAACTATATTTTCATGCTTACTGGAGGGGCTATATCTTAGAAGAGCGTCAAGCAAACGCTAGTAGTCACTTCTACTATGGAGACGGAGTTAGTAGCATGTTATGAGACATCCAATCACGGAATTTAGCTGCGGAACTTCATCACAACGTTGCAGATCGTTGATGGTGCAGAATAGACCACTGAGGATCTACTATGATAATAAAGTCGCAGAACTTTATGCCAAGAACAACCGCAGTTCGTCAAAGTTCAAGCACATCGACATCAAATTTTTAGCGATTAAGGAAAGAGTTCAGAGTTGTCAGATCATGATAGAGCATATTAGCATAGATTTCATGTTTGTCGATCCACTCACCAAAGGATTGGTGTCTAAGGTGTTTCATGCGCATGTTGTGGATATGGGAGTCATTCTTATGGAAGAAGAACTCATTTAATAGGAGTCTGTATTTATTTTATTGCTCTATGTTGATTAATAAAGACAAACATTTTGTTTTGATTATTATACGTACTTAAAGTTTAAAATATTAATGGGAATTTTATTTGTTTAACACACTGTTGTTTGTTTACTACTGTTGTTTAACATTTGGTGTTTGTAAATGTGATATAGATTCATTTTGAAATCATAAAGTTTGGATCATAATCTGCTAGTGCAGTTTAGCATAAAATTTTAGCAAATATGATTAGACTTTTTTGAGTCACTTTGGACCAGTTGAAAATTGACATGTATTGATCACATTTCATGTAATTTTCACTCTACACATCCATATCTTGATCTATGTCATTAATGACATTAGTATTATGATGACTGTTGGGGCTTGTTACGATTATATACAATAGTTATGACCTCTTTAGTCTTATACCAATGAAATTAATAGACCAGATTATTACAGGGGTATTTTATACCCATAAAGTTTGATATCAACTAAAGTTGTATTCGTATATTGTCTACAAATCACATATAGCCTAAGTGAGAGATTGTTGGATTTAATTATCCCTTAAGGTAGACTTACATGTAATTTAAGACTTGCGATACCAAAACCCGTTAAGTGATCTAACTTAAGTTATTGGATTTCGAGTTATTGGATGTGGACCCCGTATGTGTAAAACACTTTAGCCCGATTCGTTATCATCTATAGGTTGATAACGGATTGGTTGCCTATATAAGGGGAGGTCCCCAAGGGTTTAGGGTATCTTTTTGAGACATCTCTTGGTTCCCCATTATACAAAGAGTTTTTCGGCATCGTCACCCTAATTCCCTTAGAAGGCTTTTCCTATTGCTTCCGCTTCTTCTTCTTCATCATCAGGGATCTCTCCTGATGACGTTACAAGACAAAGACAATAACTCTTCAATCAGGTTCTTTGTCACCTTTGGTTTATGCTTTTATGTTATACTATGTTTAATTGATGAAACTATATTCATGCTCGTGTTCTTATTTTTCATACACGAATTCTTATTTCGGTTATTTATAATTCATGCGGCCTAGGATTTTGTAAGAAATAACAATTGATATCAGAGCCCGAACTGCCAGAAGGTCTAACCGCCGATTGTGCACAAGAGTTATGGTCTAATCGAGTCATGTGAGTAGTGTATTAACCTCGAACAAAGGAAATAGGATCTCTCGTGTCCGGATCAAGAGGACCAGACACCAGATAGGAAGTCATAGTTGCGGCTAGGCAAGGAAGTCCTAGTAGGTTGGGTGGACTTAAGGACAGGAAGACCTGGTGGGTCGAGGATCGGATGGGGGGTCCTGTGGTCCTTCGTTTGAGGGGGGGTTGTTGGGGTTGCAAACAAAGTCTCACATTAAAAATACATGGGAAAGATCATAGACTTATAAGAAAAAAATATTTCCATTGATATGAAGCCTTTTGGGTAGAGCCTAAGAGTAAAATTATAAGGGTCTAGGCCCAAAGTGGACAATATCATATCATTGTGGAAATATTTAAATTTTTTCAATTTTTTTTAAAAAAAATGATTAACCAGGTCGGGTAACATCGAACCTGGGGTGACTAGCCTGGCCCCACGGAAATGGAGGAAAAATTTTCTTCAATGCGCTGTAGCTGAGATTCGAACCTTAGATCCCTTGATTATCCATTGGAAGGCCTAACCATTCCCCCGGGATGGATAATTGATTGGTATATGAGATATTATCATCATAAGATCTAACTGTTAATTCCTGATTAATATTTAGATCGATCATTAGTAAAGTCATCAAGGCTCATTAGATTGACTCACCTCGTCAAATAATTTAAGTTGATTGGGTTAAAATTTTATCAACTCATTTAAAAGTGGATCAAGATGAGTTGACCCGCCTAGGCCTGTGACCCGCATGGATCGACGCGGTAGGCTTGGGTTGGCCCGTGGATTGAGAAAGAAAAAATCTTTGAAACTTAAAACTAAAATGAAAAATTCAATGAGCTCGTAGGCTTCGTCAGCTTATGATATGACATTTAA
>JBBUKS010039190.1:0-10669 GCA_038050645.1 Hedychium gardnerianum | reverse complement strand
GCGACCGGCGGCGGAAGCGACCGGCGGCGGAAGCGACCGGCGGAGGAGGCGGCTGCGTTTGCTGGAGGCGGAGGAGGTCGACTGTGGCGCGCCGACGGCCGGAGAAGAGGCGGCTGCCTCTTTTTTCTTCATCGAGTGCCCTCCCCCCTTTCCACTAGAGCCCCCAAAGCCCTAAAAAGCCAACAGAAGTGAAAACCCCAAAATGCCCCTCCCTCCTCTTGATCTCATCTCAGCCCTATATCAAACTGTATAACAGCTACAGTTTCATAATTATTATAACGTTAATGTTAAATTTTAAATTTTAAGAGGTCATAACTTTTTATTTTGGTTGAACCATAAAATACACAATATATCAAATCAAAGTTTATTTAGAGATCTATAACTGATTATGAGTTAAAATTTGTAACAACTCGATTTCAGCTAAACAAAGATCGTTTAAAGTCTTTTCGGAGACTTCGAATAATCTTAGTCTTAAATTTTTTTCATGTTGTAGCAGCTCAGTTGTAATAGTTATGAAACTGTAGATATTTTAACTGTATAACAATTATGAGATTGTAACTACTATAACGCGTCTTATATTCAGAATTTAGATGAAAAATATAGGAGAGGGATAATAATGAAAAAAATATAGTTGAGGCTAATTATGGTATTTTACAAAAACATGAGGTATCTTTTTGATAAAAAATCAAAATGGGTTTACGATGTGAAAAAAAAAATCTTTTGATTTTTGTCCTAAGAGTTTAGATTAGCAAATTGCACTCGCTTTAAAAAAAATTAATTTAATAACTTATTATTATAAATTTAATTAATTTTACTGGCTAATCCTAGAATGATAAATTCGATCTTATAAAAATTTTAGATCGATTACTAAAATAAATTAAAAAATATTAATAAAGACTCATTCAAATGATCAATATTTGTAGATCCGATCAATATTCTTATATCCATTTTTCATTGAAAAAAAAAATTACATCACAATTAAAAATTAAACCTTAATTTTTTTAATTATTTATTAAAAAAATTAATTATTATATCATTGCCGTGGGAGCACTTTAACAATTTACTATGACAATAACCAACCGTTGCTCAATTAAGCGATAATCAATTAGACTCAAAAGGGTTTTGCAAAAATTTAAGATTGGCGAAGACCAAAAAAAAACCCTAAAAGACAACACAAGGCACTATCACATGATTAACAGTAAGCCGACAAAGCAGCATGCAGTGTCCTACCCCCACCGAATTCAATGCTTTGGGACAACTTAATCAATCACCGGGTGCGTTTGCTGCTCCAGACAAAACCATCTAAATATGTGTCAAATCATAAATAGCTACACGTAGATAAGTACAATTTAGTACTCAGTCTGAGTCAATACGAAAACAAAAATCTCACTCTGATCACACAACCAAAGAGTTTTGCAGGAATGTATAACATACTTTTCATATATCTTTGGCTGCGATGTGCAGTCAATATTATCAAATAGTTGATGTTCATTGCTGTCGACTTTCTTTACTTCATCACTTGGATGATTTTTCCCCCTCTAGTGTTTCAGTTGTCATGTCCTTATCATGTGTTGACCAAACATTGATGAATCGAGTGGGGGCATACTTGATCTGGTGATTGGATTTTGGCAGCTCTACTAATTTTGATGGAAGCACTGAATCAACTGCCTTCATACCATCATCACATACAACATCCTTGGACATGGTCCCTAAGCTCTCCAAATAAAGCCAACTCCTCTTGTTGCGTGCTCTCAATTAAAGGGTTCAGGCCCCTCCTCAATCTTCTGGACCAGAACATGCAGACTCGTCCCACTATTGTTTATGAATCTCTCTCCATTTGTTTGTGAGCTAGAGAGGCTTGAGCACCTTCGGTGGCTGTCGACAAAAGTACTCTAGAGGAGTCATCTTGAATGCAGGCAAACACCTACTACCTCTCTCTCCTCTTCGCCCAAAGTTTGGTGAACTGCATCAATTATATTTACCCAATCCCTTTCACTCGATGATAAATTTTCAACAACAAAGTCTATCCGTTAAAGGTCGTTGATATTATAATGGAACTGTAGGAGACTGATGTTGCGTAGCACAGTGTTCGTACTGTGCACTTCCTTTGTTGTGTCACTGCGTGCCAAAAGTCCAAGCCAAACGTGCCAAAAGTCCAAGCCAAACACAAGAAATCGAAATCGATGAGGTAGGAGAGCTTTATCTGTCTGCTAACAACCGAGTCACTGATGAACTTTAGCAGTTATTAATTTATTTTATTTTCATTCATTGTCAAGCAAGATCAAAGGAGACTTAAGGAACAGCGTTACATAGGTTCAGAACAGGACACCTAATTGGCCTTCCCTGCGGTCTTTTTTGCTGTAAGCCAAAAAGGGGGATAAATAGTGGTAAAAAGAGAGAGAGAGAGAAGGTGGAAAAGAAGGGCGCACAGTGACAGCAGAAGCAAATAAAATAAAATAAAATACGGGCACACGCAAATTAGTACTATGGACAGACAAAGTGAGTTGGGCATCGCCAGCGGAAAAAAAGGGGCACTGCCGATGTCAGCACCTCCAAGCTGACGTGGAGGAGAGCTCCCTCCCCCTCCAGCTCAGCACGAGGGTCTCGTCCCGCCTGCCCACGTGGTACCCGTCGACTGGGGCACGGCGGACAAGGCACTCGGCCTGCGTCTCAGCGATCTCACTGAAGGAGACCGGCGTCCAGCCGGCGTCAGCGAACACCTCTCGCCAGGGGCCCGGCCGCCAGTTCCACTCGCTCACCACGCTCGACACGCGTGGGCGGATGACTGCCTGGTCCACCCGCCGCAGCGTCTCCTCTCTCGCGCCCGTCGCCGCCGCCGCGGCCTCCACCGACTCCAGCACCGCCGCGAAGTGCTCCACCCCGATCGCCACCGTCCTCCGCAGCGACGGGGAGGGAAGAGTGCCGAGGCAGCCCTCCGGGTCGACGAAGACTACCACCCTCGGGGACATACGCCGCACGAACCGGAGGAGAGAGGCGGAGGAATCAGCCGAGGCGCCGGTGCCAAAACTGAGCAGGCGGAAGATAGTGGGGGTGAGGACGACGGCGGTTGGCTCCCCGTTTCCGGCAAGGCGAACGCCGCTGAGAGCAAGCGTGCCCAGGCCTCCGACTCGGACGAAGCTGACTGAGAGGTTGATGTTGAGGCCTCGGGCGAAGTCTCGGAGGTTGTCAGATGCCAGAATCGTCTCGCCGGATTCCTCCGCGACGATGGCAGTGATGCGAACAGCAGGCGGGGAGGAACGAGAGGTTCGACACCGAGCGGCCAGCTCCTGCGCGAAGGACGACCATTGTCCGCCCAGGCCGAGGTCAAAGTCGATGAGATGGATGGAGCGAGCGCCGCAGTCAAGCGCCTCGATGAGGATCTGCGTGGCCGTGAAGGTAGCGAAGTGTGGAACAGGGGAGAGGTCGGCGAAGGCCTTGTGTGCAGCTATATAATGAACCAGCTCGGCGGCGGAGAGCGGGGGTTCAGCAGTGGAAGGGCGGAGCAGGGCGAGAAGCGCCTCCTTGAAGAGTAAGACGGCTCTCTGAAGGGTGGAGACGCCCGCAGAGGGAAGATTGTGATTGAGCCGCGACAATATCACGTGTGCCGTGGCGAAATCGTTCGTTTCCAGACAATGAGCGGCGCTGATGAGGGAATCTAACTGGGAGCGGTCGAAGCCTGGGGCGGGCGTTGGGATCGCAGGATCGGCAGAGGAGAAGGGATCGAAGGAGAGGTCGAAAGGGGAGTCGAGGAAGTGGGCGCCGGCGTCATCAGGCAAAGGAGAAAGCTCGTATTTTTCAGGAAGGAACCAGGAGGCAGTGTCCCAGTCGTCGGAGGGGAGGTGTGGATGATGGGAATCGCCGCCACCGACGACGCCAGCAGCCCAGGGAAGGAAGGGCGAGTCTCCTGGAGCAGCGGCAGGGGCGGCCGTAGGAGCGGTTGCAGGGCTGGAGGTAAGGTGGGGGTCGAGGACGGAGATGGGCTCGTAGAAGAGGGAAGGGGGGAAGGGGTGGTTACTGTTGTTGGAAACGGCGTTGGCGGCGGAGTCGATCAGGGGCTTGGAAGGCAGAGCAAATTGTTGAAGATTAGGCGCCTGCTGCAGCTGCTGCTGCTGATGATGCTGGGGGGAGTCAGTGAGGGCCTTGGGATGCTTCATCACAGAGTTATACTAGCAGAGAAAGAGAGGGGAAGAAGAGGAGAAAGAAGGTCTCTCAGTCCCTCTCTCTCCTCCTTGTGGCTGCCTATCTCTCGATTCCTTCTTGGAGTTTGGGAAAGAGGGAAGTGAGGAGCTTTTGGGCGACGCCTATTGGGGGATATAATAAGCAAATGGCATGTGTTGAGCACCATGCATTCCATCAAAATATAATCATGGATGGCCATGGAGTCACGGAGATAGATAGATAGATCATGGATGGGACATGGCGAACTCGACCGGTGGGGGTGGGTAGGCAGGCAGGCAGGCAGGACGCGAGTCAGAAAGACGCAGCCTTTTTTTATCCGGGCAAGAGGCTTCACGGCGAAGCCTCTGCTGCTTCCGTGAAACTTTGTGTCTTCGGGCAAAAGCACAGGCTCGGCCTGGGGATTTGCACAAAGCTTCCACCAGTACTGGTCCATGGTTGTTGTCCTGTCTTTCTTCCATCTTTTGGATTTGGACGGCTCAGTGTGATTTTATGTGTTTGTGGTTGTAGTAGCTCCTAGTGACTTTAGTTTGAAATCTCAAAACAAATTTTGATTTATCGACTCAAGTTGGCACTTCCAAGACTCGTTGTGTACAAGAATAAAGGAGTGGTAAATTTATTGCAGCTGTACTACTACAGTAACGAAGGATGTTCCTAAATTGACAGCCACGCCACGTCTTAATTGTTACGAGACCGGCGGAAGGGTACGAGATAATTTCATAATCTCCCTGTGCAAGTGTTGTATATCTTCGCTTCTGTCAGTGTTATTTCTATATATTAAGGTTGTATGTTTCTATATATGTTTATATGACCCATAAACATGAATTACTTTTATTGTTCACAGAATAACAAACTTCTCGTTCAGGAACACTATAATTAATACCTCAGCATTTCCTTTCTTCTTAAGAATTAATAATGGTAGAGGATGTTCCTTTAGTGATCCTTTGGAACTACAGATTTGGAGGTACCAAAAGTTAGGGATCCTTAAAAGACATACAGTGTGCGTTAAAGGCAGGGCTTATTAGACAGCCCACATGCATGCACAGTGGCACAATATATAGCATGTAATATGTGTGAATCGATGGAGAATTCAAATCTAATTAATCAACCTATATATCTCTATATCCAATGCACGGAATCAATTGCCTTTTAATCTATCAGCACCCAAAAGCTCTCTGCTGCTTTTTAATTTCTTTTTGGTTGAGTGGGCGATAATGGCCGACTTTCTGTGTAAGACTTTGGAGATTAGAATCTAATTACATTGCTTTTGTCAACCAGAAGCCTTCCCCGCATACCGTGTAGCGAGGCCAAATTATTAAAGCTGAACCAAGATATACTATGAATATCATCATACTGATATTGATGGCCAGGGAGCTAATTAAAGCAGAGACATGGTGAGAATATTTGTGCATCAGAGACACATGCTGTTTCCCATATGAATAATACTGTCGATCTCTAAGCTATATATATATATATATATATAAAACGTCTCTCGAATTTGACGTTGGCTACCTGGTAGTGGAGTTCAATGTCATAAAAAGTCGCTTTGTTTTTGTATTCTCGAAGCTTTCAATTTGCACTACTCGATCGGCCGGGTGCCCACTGCCCTGTCCTCATCTCGGATTCAGTCGATCGATCAACAACTGGATGCATCTAAAATACTTCATGTATTCATTTAAAAAAAAAATAATATCAAATATCTAATTTATACGGACTAATATAATCTTATTTTGAATCAGCTGGGCATTTGGGACAGTGGCACGGGACCCGGATAAGGCGTGGGGCCTGCGGATAGGGGGAACTTATTCTCGTCCCTCGCGGCTGGCGCTGCCTCTGTGATCAGGAGAGGGAGAGCCGGGCGCAGTGGTCAGCGTGGTCTACACGCGCGCTGACACGCACTCACGTCACACGCACTCCATCGCGATAGATGCATCTGATGGGATGCGTGTGCATGCGACCCAACCCAATCCATTGCCATGGCCGGCAGGAGGCCCACCGTGAAAGGCAGCGCGACAAGGCAGCGAGGGGCAGCGGGGTCCCATCGATTATTCCGCGCGCGACCGGTTGACGATGATGTAGGTACGCTCGCGTGTTCGTCTATCGAAATTGATTGACCTCACCCCGCAACCACTGACGCGCTAAATCATATTAAATTACACATAATCATATTTGTAGTACTAATTAGAAATCACCGTTAGCCTATTCAAGAATATTAATCATCGAAATTAGTGATGAATACATGAGATGATATTATCATAAGATTTGAGATTAAATTTTGATTAGTAATTAAGTTTTTATTTGTTCTCATGTACTAGTCATTATTTAGATTAATATTTATCGTGATTTATCTCCTTCGTGTTAGTCTTGGGACGAACTGACGGAGGCGCTGAGAGCGAGCGTTTCACCTTTTATCATCAAAAATACTAATCATCGATTTTCATATGTATTTTTTTAATTTATCTTAACGATCGATAAAAAAAAATTTATAGAGTAAAACTGATTATTCCAAAATTTGTCGAATTAAAAATTTGAATATCCCATGTAAGCTAAAAAAAATGATCATTGAAATTAATTTTTAATAGATATAAAATATTTTATTGGAAGAATGACTTCTCTGATGTAAAAACAAATGCTCCCCATATATTCTTATCTAAAAAATATGGGGTCGTCTTGGAGGAGTAATAAGATAAGGATTTTATCTTTTTTTCTCCAACAAAATTATTTCATCGCCTCGAGGCAATGATGCAAAGCGGCCTGATATTTTCTCAATTTTTAAGATATCTAAGGATCGAGTATTCGTTATTTCAATGAATTAATAAATAAATTTTTTTGATAAGCGGTTAGCTTAAAAATTCTATGGGTCATTTATTATGAAATTTTTTAAATTTATTTAGTGATCGATAATATATTTTTATAAAATTAAATTAATCATCTTAAAATTAATTGATATGAGTTGAATACCACTAGGTTATTACACTTCTTCCAAAAGTTTCGTATGGGTTCAAATTCTTGGCTTTTGGTCAAAAACCTTCTGGATTTAACTTGCTTACTCGTAGATCAAACAGTTCTTAGTAGTTTGCTTATTCATTAATCAATTAATTAATTGCTTAGATTTATTTTCTTTAAATTCTCATCTTTAAATTTTATTCCTAGGAAAGTGATCTTCATGGAATTGCACCGTAAAGTCCCCTTATATATCAGTTTATTATTTGTGTTATGCAACAGATGATTGATGGAGGTAAAAAAGAAAACATAAGAGTGAACGAATATGATATATATTTTTTATAATCTTGGTATTAATAATTGGGAAATGCATATGGAAATTTATCCTAACAACTAACATTTTCTCGATTATGCTATTCATTAAAAAAAAATTAAAATCTTCATATCTCAAATTAAATTTCAAATACTTAATTTATCATCTAACGACCGACTTGCCGCCCGGGTAGATATATAGTTCTTGGCTGCACGTAAAGCATGTAATGCTCTACAATTTTAAAGATCTACCTCTCTAAAGTCACCATAGATATCAATATCAGCCACGATCTGTCCTTATCAACGTAACGTACAAAAAAACTTGTTAGAAAAATTGGTACTACAATTTGTAACTTGATCGACAAGTCCAATTTCTGACAGTGATGATTGGCCACTGGTACGTATAGATGTATTTAATCATGCTATGAATTCGTGAAAAATAAATTTAAGAATATTAATTATTTAAATAAATTTTTATTAATATTTTTTAATTTATTTTGATATTTTTAAATTTATTTTAATAATTAATAATTTTTTTTTATAAAATTAAATCCATCATTTTAAATTTAATATTATTTAATTAAATTAATTATTTTTTCGTAGATGGTCATTTATTCCGTGTGACCTTTCGGCCTTTATTCTTCTTTCATGCGTGTATGGGCGAAACACTGTACCTTATATCTCGGAGCGTCTTAGAATATTTTCCAAAAATATAAACTTCCTTTAATTTTCCACTAATTGTTTCCGTGTAAGGGAAATATTAGATTAATAGTTAAAAGAGTAAAAAAAATATTAATGAATTAAAATAAATTAATTAGTTGAGAGTAAAAGCATATTGATTAAAAAGTCTTTCAACTTTAGTTCGCTTTTTTATTTAACCATGTAACTCTTACTTAGTCAAACGTGATTTTGTTTATTAATATTTTAAACTTGTACCGGATATTAAAGGGAGAAGGATGCACAATATTCTCCTTGGTCGGCAGAGATGATTTAGTTTTTTTAATTTGTTAATCCTAATTTATTATTTCTAA
The DNA here is from genome assembly GCA_038050645.1 of Hedychium gardnerianum. Classification (NCBI taxonomy): domain Eukaryota; kingdom Viridiplantae; phylum Streptophyta; class Magnoliopsida; order Zingiberales; family Zingiberaceae; genus Hedychium; species Hedychium gardnerianum. The sequence goes on along the minus strand of JBBUKS010039190.1, from coordinate 2,207 downwards.
TTCTATTAATTTTGTTTTGTTTTGTATGACATGATTATAGTTGCCGAAACATTCTGACATACGTAGCCTTCCTCTTCTTATAAGCGTGAATGGAAGAACTTATGTATGTAATGATCATTCATTATAAAATTTTATATCTAAACATTAAAATAAATAGATCACTAAAATTATCCCACCATATACGTCATATAATGTGTGTATGTCAATTCTTTAACTTGGTATTTTATTCAAACGTGTGTTTGGAGAATAATTTAAAATATCCATTTTAAAAAATAATTTATTTTCTTTAATTCATTTCATAAATAATTAGATTTGTTATGTGCACATATAGAGCTAGTTAGGATGTATAGAGTAGATGAGATAGTCAGTAGACTAATTACATGAAATAAATCAATTGAGATTATCAAACTAGTCAATTACTTGAATAAGTCAAGTTAACTAAGTCAATCAAACTACTCAAGTTAGAGCAGAGTTAGTGAATTTGAATAAGTTAAACGTGTTAAGCAAAAAATGATATATCATCATTATGATAAATAAAAAAATACTTACAACGAATAGTTCAAAAGTTTAACATTATTTGGTTGCGTGCTTTATTTAGAGATTTTTTTTTTACAAATACAGAAAATCGAATAATTTAGACACCCTCCTGCGCTACGGGGTAATTAAACGTGTTAAGCAGACCTCTGCGATAGGTGCATTGAAGAGATGAGATAAATTAACATATAAAAGAAAGACTAAATGAACTACATAAATCACATTAGCATACAAAAGAAAGACCAAATAATATACAAGAAAGACTAAAAGAGTTGACCCATTAAAATATTTCACCAGTGACACTTGCAACCAAACAAAGTAATGAGATTAATTTTGGAGATGAATAATTTAATATTATAAATTTTGTATTCATCATCAAAATAAATATGAAAGTCCAAATGCATCCTATCATATGCCTTACAAGTAATTCAAATTCCTAAAATGATTTGCAAACAGTGTCAACGAAATCAACAAATTTGATCACATCACACGAAATTTCTCCGCATGTACTCGGACAGAGAGGAGGACGGAACCGGTGCGTCGACAGATTCCAACACTTCATTGGATCACGAACTTGTCATTGATTTATGTTTGTTACATTAATTGATACATGTTTTTCATCTATTGAAACATAATCTAATAAGTTTATTAGTGGGAGAACTGAAGAGATCATGAGATCGCCGGCGGCAATTAGCGGACAGGTACCGCCGGGAAGAGGGCTTGCCATATGTCCTCGAAGGCTGCGAGAATGGCGGCGTGGTGTTCTCTCGAGTTAAGCGACAGGAAGCATTGCAGCAGCTGCTCCAGCCCCTTGCTGGACACGATCTGCTTTTCCACCACCATCTCTGCCATCGACCGTAGAAAATCAAGTCTCGGGTCCTCCGACTGCTTCACCACCGCAAAGCTCCCCGTCACCGCCAGCGGCCCCGCGCATGGAATCGGCTTCCTCGTCAGCCTCTCTGTTGCATCATCGCCTCTCCACCACCCGCTGTCGTCTTCATCGATCGAGGATCGAGTACCCCGGTGCAATATCGGAACGTCGCGCCGCCTTCCCCGGGATCGATGTGCCGAAGAAGGAAGCAGCGAGCTTTTGACCTCGACGTCGGCCACGCCGCCGCAGGGGACGACGCTACAGAACTTCGCTTCCTTCCGCCGCCTCTGTGCGTATGCCGGCAGTACCCGCATGGAGGCGTCAGCAACTGGTCGTTCGTCGGCGGCGGAACGACGCAGATCGGGTACGCAGCAGCATCCGAGAGAGGCGAGAAGCGGCAGGGAGGACGAGGGAAGGATACGGGGGTGATTGCAGGCGGCGAAAGCGGCGGAGAACGAGACGGGGGACGAAGTGGTAGCGTCTTCCTCGGAGATCAAACGGGGCAAACGCAGACGACGCTGCGGCTCTTTGGTCGTCATCGAGACGTCTGGAACAGAGTGATGACGAAGTCTTCAAACAACCCCAATTTTTATATGATTTAATGAGTGATTTTCTATTTTTTTTAAAAATAGACCCAAAGATTTAATGAATGTCAAAACGCCTCCAATTAGGACGGTAAACAAGCCAAGCCGAGCCAAGCCGAGCCGAGCCTAAAATGAACCAAACTTTTGAAATGATTGTTCAAGCTTGGCTTGGTTTATTTTTTATGAGCTTGAGCTTGTTTGAAGCTTGGCTTGAGCTT
>JBBUKS010039180.1:0-10670 GCA_038050645.1 Hedychium gardnerianum | reverse complement strand
TCCCTTATAAGCCCATGATCTTTCCCATGTATTTTCAATGTGGGACTTTGTTTGCAACCTTGCAACCCCAACACTTTCTTTCTTCTTTACTTTTTGGTGTCTTTTAGATTTGGACACTTCACCTTGAAATGTCCTTTCTTGTTGCACTTGTACCATGTTACTTTTGACTTGCTTTTTGGAGTTTGGCTCGGTCCTGACTGATTGCCCTTCATTTAGATCACCTTCTTTATCTCACGTTTGGTATCCTTTCTTCTTTTTGTACAATTTTTGAACTAGATTAATTAGTTCAGCGGTTATCTCGTCGTCGTCTTCAGAATTTGATTCATCTTCAGACTTGGGCTTGAATTGGGACTAGTAGTTTGGCTCCTTTGTCTTGATTTTTCCTGCAAGCAAAGGAATCCCTTTCTCAGCAGGGCGTGCATTAATCTATTTATGCAATTCAAACACTAAAAACAATTCATCTAACCTAATGGAAGAAAGATCTTTAGAAACTTTGTAAGCATCTATCATAGATGTCTACAAAGTATTCCTTTGAAAAGCGTTGAGGGTATACTGTTGAGTAGATCTTGAATCCAAGCGTGGAGTTGACTAGCCGATTCTCCTTCCTGCATTTTAATATTATACAATTTATTAAAGATTAAATCTTGCATACTTACCTTTGTGTCGTAGGTCGCTTCATGTAGCTCGATCAGCTTGTCCCAAAGGTCCTTGGTGCCTTTGAACGGTCCGATCCGGTTCAACTCTTCTTTGGTTAGGCCGTACTGGAGGGTTTGAGTGGCCTTTGCATTCGCCTCAATTTTCTTCATCACATGTGGGTCCCACTTTTCGCATTCCATCAGTAACCCATTTCCATCGAGTGGTAGTGCGAACCCAATCTGGATAATGATCCACACTTTCACCTGGTCTTTAGGTGAAATTCCATCCGACCCTTCCAGTAGCTGAAGTCTTCGCTAGAGAAAAGTGGCGGTTGAGTGGTACTGTAACTTTCTTGATGGGCAATTTCAAAATATCTCTTGCACAAAAAAATGACACAAAATGTACCAAGATTTGGTATTGGATTAGTAGTGCTAGATAATAATGAGAAAAAAATAAACTTGAGTGGTGGTGCACCAACTTCAAGAAACGAAAAAACATGAGTGAGAAAAAAGATTTATCAGAAGGGGTGATTGCACTGATTCTGATTAATAACGAAACAATGAAAATAACGAAAAACTGCTTGAATGGTGGTTGCACCAATTCAGAGCGCCCCCACTCTGATACCAATTATAGGATCAAAAGAAGTGCTAGAGGGGGGAGGGTTGAATAGCACTCGTCGCTTTTTTACTTTTTTCGGAAAATATGAGAATACACAGTGGAAATAAAGAAACAAAAATAAGCACAAGGCTAACACCTTTGTTTTTACTTGGTTCACAGCACGACGACTGCTAGTCCAAGGCTTACACTTGCTGAGTATTTTCGTTGAGAAATTCATTAATAGCATGAAGAATTACAAAATTTGAATACAAGACAATTAATAAATTATACCAACAACAAAATAGAATTGAAGATGAGGCATTGGTTGTCTGAGCAGCATTTCGACATCGTAGAGGGCTTTTCGGAGAAACATGTGAATACAAAAGTCATGTGAATTGATGTTTTGAGGTTGCTGGTCGAGCCTTCTTTTATTGACTTATCCAAGCACCTGAATCCATTCTAGGCGCCTCAATTGAAGTCTATCCAATCCCCTTTCGTCGCTGCTTATCCATATCCATGTGCATGGATTCCTTCCAGGCACCTCAAGCGGAAACGTGACGTTGATTAGATGAAACTTCATCACTCAAAGTTTATCCCATCCCTAGAGCCTCGGTCCCAGCGCCTAGATCCCTTCAAGGCACCTAGATCACCTTGGTCCAGGACACTTATACCAACATCACAAAATTAGCATAACAAGTATATAATATTAAGCACAAAATAGTTTGATAGTCTTTAAACTGTTTGGTCTTGACTTTTAGGTTTCTAGTGAAACCCTAAGTCAAATCGACGTCTACTATTCTCTTTCGAGGAACATATCCTCACATACTCCTTTCAGGACATATTATCTATTGCCAAACATCTAGTCCTCAAGACCTATTTGGACTATTGCTCAACATCCGATCTTGACCTTTAGGATTTTCTGCTAAACGTCCAATCCTCGACCCGTCTAGACTTCTGTTTGGTGTCCTCAATCCCCAAGGCTTTTTGCCTAGTGTCCTTAACCCCTAGGACTTCTGCTCAACATCCTTGATGTGCCAAGGGTTTTTCCCAATCCACTTGACCAGGACTTCTTTGTCCAGCCCACTCAACTAGGACTTCTTTGCCCAGTCCACTCGACTATGACTTCTTTGCCTAGCCCACTCGACAAGGACTTCTTTGCCTAGCTTCAACTAGTACTCTCCTGCACACTAGTCAACCTTGTCAGATCACAATAACCCTTAACTTTGAATCTTTGCCAATATCAAAACACAGGTTTGATTAGCTAGTGCTTCCAGCATCAACACTATCACCTCAAGTCCCTCCAAATTATTTCCTAAAGTTATCGCAATTCGAATGAGTAAACCACCCAAAATAATAGTCTCAAATAAGGAGGATTTTCCCATTTTTGCTAGGTGTCGAATAAAATGGTATCTCGTATTGATATACACCTCATTAAGCATAGCCCACAAACATAGTAGTTCACTCTGATGCAAAACACCTTCGCTATCACCTCAACCAAAGATCGTATGTCTCATAACTCGATGGAGGTAATGGAAAATCGGATTTACAAGATGTGACTTTGGATATAGAGGATTGGTATCTCCCTCGCAGCAAATTTCTTCCCACATATATTGACCATGGAAATTGTTGGGGATTTCCTTTTCACCCCCACATGACAATTCATTACACAAATTAAATTCTTCCAAAGTCCACTCGTAATCTATATTGAACATTCGTAAATAAATCATTCCCTCATTGGTCAAGTTCTTTGTTTCTACCAAACTTAAAAATTTCAAGGTGATTCTAGGGTATGTGAGAAATTTCATATTCATTAAACCACCCCATCTTATTTTGTTAATCAACACGTTGACGTCATCTCTTAGATCTAGGGTCTCTAAAGCATCATTATCAATATATATAGTACAAACAATCTTACGCTTAATAAGAGTATCAAAACGAGATTTATGCTCATCATTTCTAAAAATAATGTTGTAAGTATTGTTGTTACACTCATTGTGTGACCCTTGCTTTCCCTTGTCCGTGGATTTATCCTTGCCTTTGTCTCTAGATTTGTCGCCCCCGCTTGAACCAACTCCCTTTCTAAGTCACTTCAACATCTTGAAATTAACAATTGAAACAACAAGAAAATAGGGGGGCTTTATGTTTAGGGAAGAAAAGGAGGAGGGGAGGCCAAGAGAAAGAGGGGATTACTCGAAGGGAGAGGAGAGAAGGAAACAAGAGAAGGGAGATCCCTCTCTTGAAGTCTTCTACCAAACTTGAGGAAGAAAGAGTCTTTGGAAGAATGAAGGGGGAGAAACCTAGGGTTTCTTTGGAAAAGACTTTGGAGATGGGAGAAAGAGGAGGAAGAAAAGATCTAGGGCTTGGGGAAGAGCTTGAAGCACAAGATCTTGGCGTTGGAGGACGAGGAAGAAAAGGTTGGAGAAGAGGAGGTTTTAACCCCCTTTCCCCGCGGCATGGTCGTACCTAAAAGGCATGGCCGACCCATGTTGGGCATGGGTAACTCAGCCCCGTGAGGCACGACCATGCCAAAAAAAGCACTGGTGGCCCATGTTGAGTTCAGCCACCTAAAGGCTCTCTTGTACGGTCGTGCATCAAGGTGCACGATCGTGTTGATTTTTATTTAGTCAAAGCACGAGCAAGGTCATGCCTAGAAGGCACTATCGTATTGTGTTTCTATCAATCTACCTGGGGTGGAAAGGCATGGCCGTGCCAAAAAGGCATGGCATGCCCGGCCAATGATGTGGTGCAAACCGCAAGTGCATGGTATGTCATCAAGTAATAGAATATTGATCTTCAGGGACTGGTGGTTAAGTACTAGTTTACTAAGCAAATGCGATTGTCTAGACAAATTGTGTGTGTGAGTTGTCTAAAAAGTAGGAAATAAAGTGAGAAATTAAAGAATTCTGTGAGGAGAGAGAGAATTGAGCTACTAGATGAGAGAAAGAAAGGAAGAGTGATCCAAGAGAATGCGATGTGAGAAAAGCGATTGTAAGACTTTGATTTCACCACAATGATTGTAAACACCTAATCTATGTTTGATTTCCTATCCTCAATGGTCGTTCATATAGGTAGACTATCCTATGATATTCAATGTGAACTTTTGGAACTACACCGGCGTCTCCATTCCAATTATTGTCTACTTTCAGAGCAATGAGGGATTATTTTCCTAAGGAGATCCCTGTCACATGATTCCACAACCCCCGAGTTGCCTTCTCTTACTGTGTGGTAACAAATTAGAATAGATCCATTAAGATCTATGACAACCTATGACTCCTCGTGATATATCGATCTACTTTCGTAGGCAACTTTCCACGTCTTAGGTTTTTACGGGTCGGAGGATTGGGTTCTCCTTTTAGTTCATCCCTAAATCCTCATGGGATACGAATCTTATGCTTTTGGCATCAAGTTCGTGTGTACATAGTAGATCCAAACCATAAATAAGCATATCATCAAATAGAAAACATGCAAACTCTATATATTTAACAAAAGAGATATTTACATATCAATAGGGCTACTCCCTAATTCTAGAATCAAAGAGTCTACTCGATGGAGATGGAGATACAATCAAAAGACATGAAATTAAGCAATTACAACCCCAAACCAAAAGAAAGGAGAAGAGAAAGCTTAGCGAGATGATGTTGGTGTCTTCGAAAAGGTCTCCATGCTCCAATCGATGTATGGATGGTTACAACTCCTTGGATGGTGGCTCTAGGGTTTCTCCAAGAAGGGGAAAACCCTCTTTAAGGAAGGGGGTAGAGCCCCCAGGTCCAAGATCCTCATTAAGATATGATATTCACCCTTTTATACTTGAGGCGCCTAATGTGGGCCATGCGTGCCGAGGACTGAGAGCCTTCCCAAGAAACACCTTGTGGCCATCAATTGTCGATACTTACAAAGTTTCTCGGGATTTCTCAAAAATTAAATTAGACAAATTATTTTTCGAACTTGAACTCCATGAGCAGACTAATACACGCCAAGCCTAGAAGGGTATGACTCTCTTTGCAGGACAACTAAAGGATAACAAGAAAAATGTGAGACTTGAACAACAGTTAGAAGAATCCAAATCCGACGACGACGACGATGAAACCACCGCTGAATTGGTCAATCTAGTCAGGAAACTAGTAAAGACGGAAAAAGGGTTCACCACACGAGAAATCAAGAAGGTAATTTGGAACAAGAAAGATGGATCAAATCGAACTTCTACCAAAAAATTTGAGTCATCTACTACGAGTGCAACCAAAAGGGGCACTTCAAATCCTAGTGTGCAAAATTGAAAAAGAAGAATATCGGACAAGAAAGGCTCTAAAGGAAACCTGGGATGAGTCATCATCTTTCAAAGAAGAAGAAGAACACAGCCACCTAGCAATGATGGCTAGAATCAAGTCCGAGTCCGAGACTGAGTTTGAATCCAAACATGAGTCTGAATCAAGCCATGGATCCATATTCATCTCCGAAGGGCCTAATTATAAGTACCCCAAGGTAGTTTTGATATGATCAACCTAGTTAAGTTAGGTCCTATGTGGTTTAATCGTTGTGTCTAAGTGTACAGGAACTTAGGAATACAAGAAGTCGAGTAGAAAATACAACGGACGAGAAGGATGGCATGGGGAGCGAGTCGACGGGCTCGGTGCATCCGAGGGATGAAAAGTTGCAGAAGAGTACACTGGTGGAGAGAGAAGGACGCGGTCTGAAGGATACGAGGCGAGAAGGATGTATTTTGAGGGACGAGAAGCCGGGGAGGAAGCCTACTCGAGGAGAAGGTCAAAGTTGGGTTCGGGTGAGCTCAACTTTGGATGACCGGAGATCACCCATGCGATCGGAAGGAATGGAGGCGCCTTTGAGAAGCTGAAGGCATCTCACCCGCCAAGCGCTAGAGGCGCCCCCATTGAATGGAGGTGCCTTAAGCGCTCAGACATTCGCTAAGACATTGGAGGCGCCCCCAACGATCAGAGGCGCCTCACCCACCTAGACAATAGAGTTGCCCCCAATGCTCGGAGGTGCCTCACCCGCCTAACAATAGAGGTGTCCCCGTATGCTTGGAGATGCCTCAACCGATTGTTAAAGACTCGTTACACTGGATGAGATATGGAAGCCAAGTCAGCTCAACCGAGTCACCCCCAATGCTTGGAGGCACCCCCAGCACTGCCATATCAACAATGAATCAGTTTCGATCCACTAGAGGCGCACCCCAATCAATAGAAGCTCCCCCATGACTGTCATGTCAGCAAAACGGTTACATCGACCATTTTGCTATAAATAGAGGCTGTGCCCTCTTGTTTTAAGAACACACTTGCTTTAACTGCTTCAGTTTTCTATTTTCCAATTCTTGTACATTCAATGCTGTAAGAGGCTACTCCACCTAACGGAGTCTTTTTAGTGCTTTCACTTGCCGTGGATTAACAACCTCCCTGGTCGTAACTAATTAATTCTTCTGTCTCTTTTCTTTTGATGTTATTTATTTATATTTATTAATGTGTCTATCTTTGCTAAAGTAAGTTAGCAAAATAGTTAGCTTTTATTTGCAGGCTATTCACCTCCTCTAGCCGGTCCAACACGATCCTACACTAACTCCATTGTAAGTTCTAGTGTAGAATCTAACTTGTTTAATGTAAGTTCTTATTTGTCTCACAAATTAGAGAAATGCAATGATCGGGTAAAGTAGCTACTAAAGCATATTAGCACATAAATCACAACAACATGAAAATCTAGAACAAGTGTGCTAGTATTTTTTAAAAGCAGAACAAGCCATGCTATAACATGATGATGATGCAAATGACATGCCACAACTCATAATTAAAATAAACTAGTTCAAACATGCAATAACAAATCAAACTGAAACAAATGCAGATACAAAAATATGTACATATGTACAACCCCACAGACTTGGACATTTCATTGTCTCAATGAAGCGAAACTCAATAAGGTGGTGATGGAGGAAAATCAGGGAAACTTGGAAATCTAGGAAGATCAGGAAACCAATAATTGCTTCTGTGCATGTGATGGTGATATTTGTACATAGTGTCGATTTCCATGCAAAGTTAATCGTATTAAACCACGATTGTCCTCCCTTTCTACCATTTTTTCTTTTGAAGGTCAATGAATTTGGTGATCGACTTGAATAATTCCTCTCTCCTAAAGTGTTGTCTCACACACCAAAATTGATCATCTGACATAATACAATGTTTCTCTAAAAGATCTACATGTATAGTATGATTAGAATGAAGAGTATCTAGAGTGGAATGGAGCTCAAAAAAATTAAATTGAGAAATAGAAGGAGTATGATGACTTGTGGACACCTTAATATATGGCTCTATTGGAGGGGGAATAGGGTATTGATTGGTGTTTGTCAATAACCAATTTTCTCTTATGTGAATGGTAGTTAAGTTGCAGTTTGGCAAATGTAATGAAAAAATTTTCTTCAACATTAGACTATATCTATTTCCATCTCTTTGAATCATGCGTATTGCTAAACATAAGTTGATATCAATCCTAGAGATACCATCCACAACCTCCAATCCCTCCAAATCACATCCTAAGACAATAGCAATACGAGTTAGTAACCCACCTAAAATAATAGTATTAGAGGAAGAAGATTTTCCTCGTCTTGCTAAGTCCTTGATAAAAAGAAATCCTATATCGATGTTTACTTCCTCAAGCATAACCCATAGACAAAGTAATTCACAATTAAGCACTACTCATACACTATCACATCGTCCAAATATTATATGTCTCATGACTTGATGAAGGTAATGGAAAATAGGATTAACAATGAAGGTTGCCTTAGAAACTGAGGATTTGAACATGTCCGTATCACCACCACCAATTGTTGTCCACATAGTGACAATTAATTTTTTTAGGGATTTCCTTATTCCCCCCATATGGAAGTTCAAAACATGCATTAAATTCATCAAGTTTCCATTCATAATCATCATTAAACAAGCGGAAGTGAATCTTTTTGTCCATAAAAATGCCATGAAGGTTAATAGAGCTCAAAATTTTTAAAATAATTGTAGGGCATGTAGAATAGTTCATATTCATGAGACCTTTCCATCCTATCCTATTTATCATCCAATCTACATCTTTCTTGAGCCAAAAACATCCAAAGTATGGTAATCTAAATATTTTGTGCAAGCAATTTGACGTTTAACCAAAGAATATAACCCAATTTTTGTTCATTATTATCAAAAATGATGCCATCGGGATTTTTGTTACCTTTGTTGCATGCCCTTTGCTTTCCTTTGTCTTTGATCTTGGATGTATCGTCTTTTGGGAGATCAGACTTTTTTTTCAAGATGGTTCGACATCTTCTCCAACTAGTAGAACAAGTGTTAGGGGAAAGTAGAAAATCAAATGAGAAGGGAAAATCCCTCACATGAGAAGAGAAGGGTGTAGAGATAAGGGTCTTTTGAAGGAATGGAGAAGGTGGAGATGAGAAAGGGAGATGGAAGAATTCTTAGAGAGTGGTGAAGGAGAAGGAAATGAAATTTGAAGAATGGAGGCGCACGACTGTGTGAGAGAAAACACGGCCATGCTTTAGGATTTTTACCCTCAAGTTGATGTCACATGACTGTGTCTATTGACACGTCCCCACCATGGTGAAAAATATTCGAGAAATATTTCATCACACAACCATGTGGTGTGACTAGTTCTGTTCCCTCTGTGCCTCTAGCTCTTCACTTGATCTAAATTTGGCACAGTCATGTCAAAAGACACGACCATGCTGTGATTTGGTCTATTGGATTTCCTTTGGGAAACACGACCATGTCGAAATGACACAGCTCTGCCGTGATTCATTCTATCCCATGCTTTGATGAGACACGATCGTGTGTCTCCATTATAACTTTAAAATTCCCGTACACAAGTTCAAATATAAATTAAAATCAAATAAACTAAAACATGGAAACAAAGTATCAAAGTAAACCCTTGGGTTGCCTTCCAAGAAGCATTTGTTTAAGGTCTTGAGCTCGACCCCTATCTTGGCTAAATCTTGAGGACGAGGTTTAGAAAAGTACTATTCTTCTTCCTCATTAGCAGGTATTCCTAAGAAATATCTTTTTAGTCTCTTTCCATTCACTTTACAAGAAGACCCTATTTCCTTGTTCCAAATGTCAACTGCCCCATATGGATATACCTTTTGAATTCTGAAGGGTCCCATCCATTGAGATTTCAATTTTCCAGGAAATAATCTTAGTCTCAAATTATACAATAATACAATATCTCCTTCATGAAATTCTCTCCTTGAGGTGACTAATCCAAGTGTCCAGTCTTCTCACTCATAGCTCCACTATGAATGACTCCTTCTCGAAAACTTTCGAGAGGTGAAGAAACCTCTTATTAGATTGAACACGAGAATACAAACAAGAAACGCAAACAAAATTACAAATGAAATCAAAAATGACTTTACAAATAGAACCTTGTTTTTCTTGCTCTATTCTTGCTTTGGTTAGTCTCTTGATGAGTGGAAAATGCAATAGCACTTGTCTCCAAAACCTCAAGAACTAGCGGCTTCAAACTCTTAGCGAATCCCTTTTCTAGGGTTTCACTCGGGCTGGAAAATGCCTCCCAATCGATTGGCCTTACCCACAATCGATTTCCACGTCAGCTAGACCATTCAAAACCTATGGAACGACTCTTTTTTTGTTAAATACGACAAATAAAATAATTAAAATAATGCATGCTGACCGGGAAATAAGGTTAAAAGAATTTTGGGATTTTTCAAAAAAAATTATGGAATTTAACAGAGCAAAAACGACAAAGTCACGGGGATATAAATAACAGGCTTTTGGAGGGCCTGTTTAGAATATCAATTAATGAGGAGTTAATGTTTTTAATTTGGCTAAGTTTAAATAGGAAGCTTAAAGTTGTGATTAAGCGATCAATTTCCTCCTTCATTCGCGATTTCTTTCCCCTGACACCACAGCCGCCTCCCTCTCCTTCTCCGCCGCGACCACAACCGCCATCCAACGGCGACCTTTCCCTCCTCCGGTCAAGGAGGAATGAGGCCGGTGCTGCCCACCTCAAGCTGGCTGCCACAGTCCTCTTCCTCGAGTAGCCGCCGATCAAAGCTTGCCCCACTCCATCGCGGTCGGCCAAGCTGGATCCATGCCGACCGTCGATGTCGTCTGCCAGCCATGACTACTCCTCTAGGTGAGGGCGTTCATCGCCGGTGCTGCCTGTCATCAGTCGGATTCTATAGTTCCGGCCAAGCGGTGACGAGAGGGGGAGGTACTACTCCTTCCCGATCAGCCGCCACCCTTCTCTTCCTCGAAACACAGTCAGTGGCCAGCCACAATTGGGGGTCAATTTCATGCTCCTGCGGTCAGCTTGCAATCGGTGACCAGATTTGGGATCTTGTTGCTAGGTCACAGCCGAGACCAAGCTAAGCCCCTTTGTCGCCGATCAACCTAGGTTAGAATTTCCCTTTTTCTCTTCTTCTT
>JBBUKS010039170.1:0-10670 GCA_038050645.1 Hedychium gardnerianum | reverse complement strand
TCAGAATGAGATGATTTTTATTTTTGAATCGAATCTCGTTCAGATATCTATAATTCAAAAAAAAAGATTGTTTCATTCTGATATCTAAATCAAAAGTTATGACATTCAAAAGTTTACTATACAATTGTAGTAACTACACAGTTGTAGCAGCTATACAGTTGTAGTAGCTATGGTTTCGTAGCTACTACAATTATGTAGCAGCTACGAAATCGTAGGTAATTATAATATGAAAAATATTTATAGTTGTAGCAGCTACGAAATCGTAGCTGCTATAATTTTGTAGAAGGTAATGCTTATGTCAAAGGGAAGAGAGAATTTTATTTTAATTTTAGAGGAAAAAAAGAAAAATTATTGCATGCAAATAAGAGAGGAAAAATTATTTTAATTCATATCAGGTTCCTATATTGGAGGTTGCCAATGACTATTCATATAAGGAGGGATAGAATATTATTTTTTTATATATATAGGGTTTTGATAGTCTACACACCTTATCATGTACAACCATGTGTACCTGCTGAGGTGGCATAATCCTGATCACTAATCATATCACACATATTTTAATTAATGATGTGCAGGTGACCACCTCAGCAGGTATCCATGGTTGTGTAGGGTAAGGTGTGCAGGCTAACAGAACTCTATATATACATATATAAACTTTTGATATCCTGTACACCTGTTCCGTGGGCAACATGACAACCCTCATAGAATCCAGGCACCTGGATCAATTTTTTTTGTTTATTTTTTTAAGCAATCGATTGTGCCAATGAAATTTTATTTTTAGTGTTTAGGAGTTGAGTTATAGTATTAAACACATAAAAAATCGAAAAAATTTTAAATTTTTTTTGGATGCGTAGGATAATATGTGTAAAATTTCAAAACTATATATATATATATATATAAAGAAAAAGTAATTTGAGTGAAATTTCTCTTTGTCGTATAATTTTAAATAAATTTAATATATATTATAATATTTTTGATAAAAGTTACTATACTAATATTAAAATAAAATATTTTTAGAATAAAATATTTTAATATTTTTTAAAATGAGACCCTTTTCCGGAAAATAATTATAAGAATGTTCTTTTTTATTTCTCATAAAACAAAGAAGTGTACCCAAGCTTTTACCCTCGCCACCTGCAACTCACGTGTTTAGGAGGGACCCTTCTTTCCTACGAACGCAGAAGAAGCACGCTCGATCCGACCACCACCCTCCCTCCCCTCTTCTCTCTCACCGCCAGGAAACCCTCGGCCAATTATTTCCGGCTTCATCGGCGAACAACGCCGGCGATCAATACAAGGATCCACTTCTCTTTTCTTGAGCAAGCGATGCAGGGTATAGAAGGACCCAGCGCCCGACAGAGGAAACCAAGAAGGCCCGCCCTCTCTCTCAATTCCCAGGTCGGTTCACCTCCTCAGGCCAATTTTCAATCTTTTGCCTACTGCATCCTTCTGTATATTGGTTTCCGTGTGATCAGTTTGTTGTCTTCTTAGCCTCACGACTTCGTGCTTCAGATTTAGGGTTTTACTTGTTGTTTCCTTCTTTTTTTCTCTCCTTTAAGCTGTGAAGGTAGTTTTTTTTTTCGTTTTTTCATGGGAAATTTATGTAATTTGATTCCGTTTGTTGATTTTTTTGATTTCTATTTAGGATGTGACGGGAGATAGTGCCATGGACGGAATTGAAGGAATGGACGATGATGAGTTGATTGATGATAATGTCGGGGATGAAATTGATGACAGAGTTCCTGAGGTGGGCATGGTGTTCAAAAATCATCAAGAGGTGTCTAGATTCTACAAGCGATATGCTCGCCGGGTGGGGTTTGGCATTGCCATAAGAAGATCTGCCTTCACGGAAGACAGCCACTGCTTGTACTTAGAATTGATGTGTTGCAAAGGGGGTCGGAAGCGACCAGAGCCCAAGTATCGGAAGCGCAACTCAGCAAAAACAAATTGTCCAGCTAGAATTAAAGTTAAGCTATGGGGTGATGGGATGCTTCACTTGGTTGTGGCTAACATTGACCACAACCACCCAGTTAGCCCCTCCATGGCAAGGTTCTTGACTTGTTATAAGCAGTTGTCAGGCGCTGCCAAGAAGCGTGCTGATCGAAACAAAGGAGAGACTGATGAACTGAGATTGCCGCAAACTATGCCACTTGATAGATTAAGCGCACTTGAAGAACTACTCTTTAGTGAGAGTGAGCATAAGAGTTTTGTGGAAAGAGGTAGATTAAAAATTGGGGAAGGGGATGCTGAAGCCCTTCGTCTTTTTTTCACCCGAATGCAGGCAAAGAATACAAATTTCTTCAATGTCATGGATTTGGATGAGGAAGGGAGTGTGAGAAATGTCTTCTGGGCAGATGCACGATCAAGGGCTGCACATCAATATTACAATGATGTCGTCATGCTAGATACGTCATATGTGACAAATAAATATGATTTGCCTCTTGCTACATTTGTTGGGGTGAACCATCATGGTCAGTTGGTTTTATTGGGTTGCTGCTTGCTATCAGATGATACCATGGAGACATATGTATGGTTGTTTAAGGCATGGATAGCATGTATGTATGGAGAGTTCCCCAAGGCCCTTATTACTGATCAATCCAAGGGCATTCAGAATGCTGTTGCTCAAGTTCTCCCCAATGTTCGCCATCGCATGTGCCTGTCACAGATAATGAAAAGAGTACCTGAAAAATTAGGTGGGTCAGCAGATTATAGAGCCATTAACAAGGCAATGCAAAAGGCTGTCTATGATTCCTTAACAGCTGATGAGTTTGAAGAAGATTGGGCAAGGATGGTTGACATATATGGACTTCAAGGTAATGAATGGATCAGATCATTGTATGAATTCCGGCTTTCTTGGGTCCCTGTATATCTAAAAGACACATTTTGGGCTGGCATGTCTACCACCCAGCGTAATGAGACTATAGTTGCATTTTTTGATGGCCATATTGAAGCGAAGACTTCTTTGAAGCAATTTCTTGGTAAATACGAGATGACATTACTGGATAAATATGAAAAGGAAGCTCAAGCAGACTTTGAGACATTTCACAAGCGACGACCTTCTGTGTCTAAGTTTTACATGGAAGAACAACTTTCCAGAGTATTCACACTTAATATGTTTAAGAAGTTTCAAGATGAGATTGAGGCCATAATGTACTGTCATGCATCACTGCTCAAGGTAGATGGACCTATATCTACTTTTGATGTCAGGGAATGCATTTTTCTTGATGATGGCAAGAGGACAATGAACAAGAACCATGGAGTTTTATTCAACACAGAAGAGAAGGAGATTCAGTGCATATGCGGTTCATTTCAGTTTAGAGGGATCCTATGCAGGCATGCCTTGTCCGTACTCAAGTTGCAGCAAGTGCATGAAATTCCGTCCCAGTATGTTATTGACCGGTGGAAAAAGGATTTTAAGCGATTGCATGTTCTAGCTCGATCTTCGGATGATGTCATTGCTAATAATAGAATTGATCGATATGATTACTTATCAATGCGATGTCTTCAACTCGTTGAAGTAGGAGTACTGTCAGATAAATATCAACTAGCTCTTAGATTGATAAAAGAGATGGAGAAGTTTCTTCTAAGTGACAACACATATGATGACACACAGCCCAAGATTAAGCCTCGTATTCCTAAAGCAAATCGATTGATCCAGAATCGCAAGCAAAATGTTGGAACTAGTATGACATCTGAAAATGGAAATGCAGTGCAGCAGCTTGCTGGTCTTATGCAGTTGAATGAGGGACATGTAAGGATTTACTACAAATTTGATGCATTAATTGCCTGTTAGTAGCACTTATAAATTCTTTTGTTGATTCGTTTAGTGCTAACCTCTTTTGAACCCTTCACGAACAGCCTTCTCTAGGAATCACAAAGGCTACTGAATTTCAAGTTCTTCCAACTCCATATCTTGCCACCCAAATCAGGCCACAACAAAATACAAAACCCACGGTTCTCATTATGTTATCTTCCTTCTCTACATTAATACTCTGGCATATTTACATGGCATCGCTTACCTTTTTTTTGGAAATTATGTTTGCAACAGGAAGGAGGAAATCCAACTGTCTTGCCTCGTAGTCAATTTGGGTTGCCATTGAATGGAAACCAAGCAACAGTTCGACCAGGCATTGTGTATATGTTCCCGGTATGTCTTGAAATATTCATTTCATCCGTCCTACTATCCTATCCCTTGCTAAAAGCTATCTTATGCTAAGTAAAATTTTCCATATATGACTTTTGTACAAAAGCATGCTCATCAGTTCTAGGTCACTACATCATATCTATCATCATCTATACAACAACAACAACCGAGCCTTATCCCACTATGTGGGGTCGGCTATCACTACATCATATCTATCATAGAAACAAATGTCTCAATCTGTTTTTTGGTATCCTAAAGTAAGTGATTACTATGTTTTGTTTATGTTAATTTTTCAAATACTCATTATGACTTTTTATCGAGCTTTAAATAATTTATTGTGTTACAGGGTGGATTTGACCCACAGACATTTGGAAATGGACCTTTGATGCCATGGATCTATCAGCCGGTGCTCCAAGTATAATTATTTACTTTACTGTTACTTGCATGAGTGTAATTCACATTGCATTTCTCCTGATAATCTGAAAATATATAGGCTACTCAGAACCCAAAGGATCCTCTGGCACCAGGTCCTCCTAAAAGGAGACGGAAAATTTTCCGTGATAAAAAACCTGTGGAATCAACTCAAGATCCAAAAGAAGCACCTGTTGCAACAACTAGTTAATGGGTACAACACCAAGCTGCAGCTTTAACCCAAGGTATGCAAACAAATCCTGCATAGAGATGGCTCATTGGCTTCACATTGTAGCTAATTATTTGCATCTTAATGTGTGATCTCTTAATTCCAAAGTTGTTTGTCCATATCACTTAAATCAGGGCTGGTAATTCATCAGCCATGCCATCTCGTTCCATGTCAAGACTCAAAATGTGAGGATGCGAAACATTGTAAGATTAGTTAGATTTTCTTAAAAAAATAAATTATTTGATATAACAGTAGGTTGCCCTCTGCAAAACCAATTTCTGGGATGCAAACTGAAATATTTTTAAAATGAGAAACATGTCATGTAAGTTCTATATCATTATCTCATCAATAAGATTCAGAATTGTCTGTCCTTTATGAAGAACGCGATCGCAATATTCTCTGGTTGTCTTGTGATATTCTGTGTCAGACATCACTTGCACTCTCCTTGTAGTGACATTGTAACAGTTTGAATAGTTTATTTTTTGCGTACCATATGATGGTGACGAAGCAGATCTCAGAGCAGAACACACAAAGATATTGGTTGAGCTTGCTGTAGAGAACAATGCATTCCAGCTTGAAGGCACAACTGAGCATTTATCACTCTACAATCTGCAATTCCATGCCCTCTATGATGCTTCTTTGTAGTTGCTTTTGTGAAGGATTAAGCATTTCAACATTCTCCATGCTTCAGCCAAATCTCTGTAGAGTTCTTTGTTCATCCGTGGTAACCGGTATCCAAGTGGCCTATCCTTGCAGTTATATAAGTGTTATTTTCTGAATTAGGCACCTCGATCATGTATCTCATTGACTGTGATTCGATGTCTTGTAATGACAACATTATTATTTGTAGATCTCCATGTGTGAATAGAAACTTCTTACCACCCCAAACCTAAGATGTAAATTGTCAAGCATGTTCATTTCTTCCCTAGCATTTCAAGCTTTAACCCTTGTGACTAACAGGGTCGATTCTGGTTTAACTTTCATGTTCTTGTGGTACATGACATCGTTATTTGTTTTCATTTCAGTAGGTCTTGTTTGGTTTGTTAAAGTTAGATGTTTTAGAACAATTGCATTTTCTTATTTTGGATCTTTCTTTTTCATCAATTACATGCTCAAGTCTTTTGTAAGATACTTTCACCCTCAACTCCCTTCCAATTAAGTTTGTAGCTATAATTTGCGTCAGTTCAGTTGCTGCAGCATCTTCTTTCACAGCAACTCTCTCCAACTGAATGCTTGCTTTCAATCTCTTGATTTCTCCATGTTTATTTTCACCTGGGATTCTTACAGGTCTAAGTCCATTCAGTTCTGTGCACGAAGCTCCTTTATGTATGTAATTTTATTTTGCATTACAAATTATTTTTGTGATTTAAACTTGTGACTGTAGGTAGGTTAGATGATAATAATTTGATTGTTGCGTTAAGGCTCCCCGTATTTATTTAAGTCCAGTGAATGCTATATAAGATTGCTATACAATCTTATAGGGCTCATGACTTATGATGTCTAAGTGTTTTCCTTATAGTAAGAGTAAGCAATGAGTTGGAGAAATATTGTCGAAAAGTGAAATTGAGTATTTCGAGACATCTATCAATTGAAGTTAAGATAAATTTATTGATGTTGGTGATTTATTTTTTTCGTATTAATCTTGAAGTCCTGAGATGGATTGACGTAGACGTTGAAGACGAACGTTTTATTTTTTTCCATCATAAGATAAATTTATTGAGGAAATTTTTTAAAAGATATATTTAAAATGATAGATGTATAATCGATAAATAAGAATTAAAAAATGATAAATCTTGGATTTTTTATAATTTTGTCTCAGAAAAATTTATTATTTGTGAAATTAATTTAATTTAATAAAAACTCATCAATATTTATTTTCAAATAAATTTCAACGCCTTGATATTTATGAATAAAACTGTTCAAAAAATAAAGTTATTTAGAAATATTTTAAAACTATATTTATTATGATATGCATACATTTATAATACTATTTCTATTTATTATTCGAAACTCTCGATCAAACTCAATAAGTATCATCCAGCTCTGTTTAACTCAACTCGATTTAGCTGAACTTATTTGGCTCGACATGATTCTGCAAGAGCACTGCGAAGATTTGCTTCGCTTGTGAGCGGAATTCTCTAGAAGCTGCCTTTTCTTTGTCGTCGATTCCTCGCTTCGTCTTCAGTCGGAACCGCGAGTTGCTTATCTATTGTTCCTTGATCAAGAGGTTTCTTGGAGGTTAGATCGGGTAAGAGGTTTCTCGAATCGATTCCTTTCTCGTTCATCCGCCTTTTCAACAGATCGGTAACTTGCTAACTCATCGGATTAGGTTATTGAAGTTGGATATCACTTTCCATTTGGAAATTTTAATCGTAGTTGATGTTAGGGTTTGTAGAAACTTCGATTCGATCTATATTTTTAATCGTAATTACTGTTCGTAGTCATGGAGAAAGATAAATCAGCCGGCGATGAGAGCAGTGGTTTTGGTGGTTTGCCGCCGCCTTCGCCATCTCGGTACGGCGCATTCGCAACTGCTTTGACTTCGAGCAGCTTTCCTGCCAAAGCTGGTGCGTCTTCTTCGTCTTCTAATCCCAGTGACGATCGTGATGATAGGCAGTTCAGTCATGACATCAAGCGAATGCCTGATTTTCCTCGGAGAAGCAACGGCCACCGGCGAGCTCACTCAGAGATATTGAGCCTCCCAGATGACATTAGCTTTGACAGTGACCTCGGCATTGTAGGGGCCGGAGAGGGCCCGTCGTTGTCAGAAGAGACTGATGAAGATTTGATCGCTATGTATCTTGATATGGACAAGATAGCTTCATCATCTGCGTCCTCAGTATTGGATCTGCTAGAGAGCGAAACTTTGGTCACTGCATCTGTGGGTGCTAATGCTGAGAATGTGGCGGAAACTTCTAGCGAGAGGCCAAGGATAAGGCATCAACATAGCCAATCATTTGATGGATCTACCACTATCAAGAGAGAAATATTGGCATCAGGTGCTGGTGGAATGTCGTTGGTCGAGGAAAAGAAGGCCATTTCAGCTGCCAAACTTTCTGAACTTGCTCTTGTGGATCCAAAGCGAGCAAAGAGGTTTGATATGTAGCATGCCACTTTTCTAAATTCTATTTGAAAGCCAAAATTTACTCAAGTGGTTTTTGCACATTACCTAATGTTTCCTCCAACGTGTCAAATGGACAAGGTATTAAGAAAAAAACAAAGTACATTAATGTTTTCTGATGAATGTCAATGTAGGCGGACTAATGCTGATGGCTGTCCTGAAACAAAGCTCACACTTGTGTTAAATAGCAAGGAATCAAAGACAAGGACATATTTTCTAATCTATCTATTAAAAAATGACAATTTTGTCTACAGGGGAACTAAATGAGGTGAAACATTACTTCATCATAGTGGACTCACAGTGCTGTCTGTAACATCTATAAAAGGATCTTAATGTTACTTTGCAATGATTTTGTAATTTAAAATAGAAACCTAAGATAAATGAGAAAAAGAATTCCTACCATCTTTCTAGTTCAGAATTTTAGTCATGCTAAAGATATCTTGAAATTCTCTTGCATCCTTGTTTCACAACATTTATCATTTTACTTCTAAATTTCATCTCAAGAAGGTTTCTGTTTGTTGTTTTAGTTGAAGCAAAAGTAGGTAGGTCATCCAATTCTATGAAGCGGGCTGATGTTGGAAAGATTCATTTGGGCGCACTTGTTGAGTTTTACTTTGGGACTAGTTCATTAAAATTCCAGCCAAGAGTTTACTATGTTTCTTTGTGGAACTATTTTTTGTTTTTGTTTTGTTTTGTATTCCTTCTGTAGGTATGCTCATGGTTTCTATAACTGTGTGGTTTAGGTTTTTTCAGTTCCAGAAAAATTCTCCTAGTGAATTAATGTTTTTTTAGTCTGGTTAATTTAGTCTGAGTAGTAGACATGTAAACAAAGAACAAGTAGTAAACTGATCAAAATCAGATTACGGGTTCTTGGTTGTTTTGGTAGGTGTAATTCTTAGTCATCTGTTATCAGAGGGGTTTCTTCTTGACGAAATTATACAAATGGAGAAGGTTCTTGTTTAATTTAGAAATGTGTTTTATTGTTTATCTTTATCCATTTTTTCTACAACTCTGATATCTTTTCCAGCTATTGGTTTTAAAGTAGTATTTGTTGGGATTTTCTAATTACAACTGAAACACTACTCTCATTGTGTCCTTATGGGTAAGGAATTAATCGGGAAATTTTGTTTAGAGTGTTTTAGCAAATTTACTTGGTTATCTGTTAGCGAATTACTAGATGTAGCATGACAGTTTTCTACATCGGGAGGATTACTTAACTCTGCTTCAATATTGTGTTAAGTCCATAAAGCTTTTAAAGACAGTACTAATTCCGCACGAACATCTTATGTAGTTCATCTCCAAAGGTGGTTCTATATTTTCCTAATTCCCTATTAAGCTCTGGTAAAATTCCTTATCTAAGAAATTTGTTAAAATATTTGATAGAGTCTGGGCCAATAGACAGTCAGCTGCTAGGTCAAAAGAAAGGAAGATGCGGTACATTTCAGAACTGGAGCGGAAAATAATGACCCTGCAGACTGAAGCTACAACTTTATCAGCTCAGTTAACCATGTTACAGGTACGTATGTGTTCTTATTTAATTTATTGAAATTGAAAATTTGGATCATCTCAGAACTCAACTTTTTGGTCCATGTTGCACTACCAAGTATCTCTTTCTAAATGGGAATAATCATGGTTGTCGAAATTGATATAGGCATAGGATGGCCATAATATCTATGTATTTATTATATCATATCTGTGGGATTATTGAAATCAGAGTTATTATGGGCAAAAAACAAGAAGAGAAAATTAAATCAATTTCATATATATATATATTGTTTCATTAAAAATCAAACTAACAGTAGAATATTAGCATATTATATAAAATTTGAGTAGTAACACAAAATATATTATCATGATATCAATAATATCATATTATGATTATCAGGTCAATAATGTTTTGTTATTATTATAATATATTAAAATAAATAATAAGGTCATATTTATTATGGTTCCGGCCCATCAAACCGGATCAAGGGGTAATCGGCCCGTTGGCCCGGTTAAGGTTCGTACCCAGCCCGTGGGCTGGTCTACTTTGCACTATCTTAGCTGAGGAGCGGTTCAGAGTAGAGGATGATTTTGGAACCATAGGAATACAACTTGATATAGGCAATTTGACCACCAAATTGAGTTATCACCTTCTCACCTTCATGATTTAAGCCAATATCCTTTAAAATAACACTTGGTTGAGAGAAATAAGAAGTAGCCTTATGAAAGGCAACACATCTAAAAACAAAGATTTATGTGCTTTTGAATCCATACACTTTTTCCTTTGCTTCATGCATAATAACTGATGAAAATACATTTTTTTATAGCCCTCACTTCTAGC
The DNA here is from genome assembly GCA_038050645.1 of Hedychium gardnerianum. Lineage (NCBI taxonomy): Eukaryota > Viridiplantae > Streptophyta > Magnoliopsida > Zingiberales > Zingiberaceae > Hedychium > Hedychium gardnerianum. The sequence continues at coordinate 439 of JBBUKS010039170.1, read as the reverse complement.
TTTCTTTGCTTAAAAGTCAGACACATTAATGCATAGAGAACCAAATACCTTACAAATGTTTGACACTTAGAACCCAATTAGTAACGAGATTTCATTTTTATTAAACTAGAGAATTCAATTTTTCTTATTTCAAAAAGTTTATGTGCTAAAATTAGTAAGGATACATAAATTTTTTCTTAACATCTGAAAGTTTTCATAAAATGTCCAATTTTTCTCTGTCACAATTTTTTTTGTGGTGTATGAACACATGTTAATGAGACAGAATATATGGAATTTAAGTTTAACAGTATTAAGACGTAATGAGACAATTGTTAAGATATAATATAACGAGTTGTGTGGAACTGAGAGCTTTAAATATTTATGATCATTTTTACAAAACGATGGAGGGATTGAGAGAGATGTCTTACATAGAATACAAGCAGGATGGTTGAAATGGAGG
>JBBUKS010039140.1:0-10672 GCA_038050645.1 Hedychium gardnerianum | reverse complement strand
TCTCGATGCATTAGTACTGCCCTTGCATACTAATGCTCGACTAGGAATAGTTAAGAATAGTGTTCTATATATATCTATAGTCTCCCACTATCAATTCAACCAATTGATATGCTGTAGACTAGAACCTACTACTCTAAAATATTATTATACTTATATATTTGGCACTGATATGAAGTAAATATAATAATCATAAACTTTATCCTTTATTAATAAAATATGATACAAAAGTTTCCTTGTCAATCATCTCATAATTCATTTTCAGGGCTAATACTAACATCTGCCTCCAACGAGGGAAGTGCTCGAGGAATGCCCTTCTCTAGGGGAGTCCTCGAACAAGAGTTGCCTCATCATTTTCGGCAACCATAGTTGAGAGAATTCACAAGGTCGTCGGATCTAGAAGAACATCTGTATCACTTCGAGAATGTTGCCTTGCTACACCAATACGCTGATGGTGTTAAGTGTCAAGTCTTCCTGACTACATTGTCAGGCTCTAGGCCTCTTCCATCAACTCCTTTGACGACTTCAAGGTCACTTTCCTATATTAATTCGCCAGTAGTAAGAGATATCAAAAGACATCTCTTAACCTGTTCACCATGAAGCAAAAGCCCCGAGAGACCCTTTGAGAGTACATCCAAGGATTCAATCAAGTTGTTTGAGATGTTTCATCGACCCTTTCAGAGATTTTAACCAATGCCTTCTCACAAGACATGGTTGACGAAGATTTCTTCAAATCCCTGGTGAAGAAGCCTTTGGTAAACTATGAAATATTATTGCAATGGGCTGAGAAATATATACACTTGGAAGAAGGCCAACATGTACACAAGGGCAATGCCATCCCGATCTCTCATCAACTCCTCAACTATGTCCCAACTCATAGAGAGGAATGAGCGGTGCAAGCCGTAGATTTAGCTCCCCCATCCATAGATGGGGGGGGGGGAGACAGTCACCTCAGGAGGAGTTGGTCCGTTTATGCACTTATCACCAGTCGTACGCTCATGATACTAAGGAGTGTCGGCAGCTGGCCTAAGAAGTCAGTCGAGTCATAAAGGAAATGAACAAAGGCAAGAGAACCTCACTTGTTGCTATCCGACGTTTGTCGGTCAAGTACACTAGGAGAGACGACTCAAGAGATCGATAGTTCCAGAACAAAGCCAATTAGGTCCATAAATGGGAGCCAAAACTTAATGCTGCTCCCCGGACCGTCGGAATGACCGCCGAGATGATCTCAACATGATCTCAAGGGACTCCACGGATGGAGATTCTAACCGTGCTTGGAAGGCTCATGGGAGAAGGTTAGGAAGCTATAGTGTGGGCACCGAGAGAGGTCAGAATGATGGACCTCTCATATATTTTAGGCTCGAGACTTAGAGGGGGTTGTCGCCCCACACGACGACACCCTAGTGATCCAAGCCACTATAGTCAATTACAATGTAGCTAAAGTGTTCATGAACAAGGGAAGTTTCATTAATGTGTTGTACAAAGAAGCTTTTGATAAAATACAAATTGACCGAGAAGAGTTACAACCCATGTCAACCGCCCTAATTCATAAGGCATGAGGTACAGTCATTGTGGCAGATTTACCTCCCTCTCTCACTAGGCGAGGAGCCCTTGAGATGGACTCAGAGCACCACCTTCATAGTGGTCGAGGCTCCATCTGCTTATAATGTCATCCTTGGAAGGGCGACTCTCAGCTCATTCGATGCAGTGGTCTCCACCTTCATCAAAAGTTGAAGTTCTCGGTTGTTGATCAAGTGGGCTCAGTCAGTTGAGATCAGAGCATTGATCGAAAATGCTATGTAGAGATGGTTTGAACTGACTTCAAGAGGGTGCAAAGATCCCATAGAGGGGAAGTGCTCATCTCTCAGTCGATTCATGAAAAAGAAAAAGCTCAAATAGTATCTGGCCATCCTGACCATGTTACTTTGATAGCGGACAACTGAGCTCCTAAGTTTAAGAAAAGATTGTCTTCTTGTCTCATCCAGAACAATGACGTCTTTATCTAGTCACCTCATGAAATTATGGGGGTCTTACCCACCGTGATGAAAATTGCCCCAACACTCTGTCAGAGTCTCGGCCGGTTCAACAAAAGAAGTCATACTTTGGGCCTGGACAAGATAAAGTGATTCATAGTAAAGTCATCAAGCTCCTAGAGGCAGGACATATCAGTGAGGTCTAATTCCCATCATGGTTGGTGAACGGGGGTCCCAAGTTGGGAAGTAAATGGCAAGTCAGCATCGACTTCCGAGACCTTAACAAAGCTTGCCCCGAAAACTGCTATCCACTCCCCAAGATCGATCAACTGGTGGACTCAATCTTAGGGTGCGAGCTCATTTGCATGCTAGATGTGTATCAAGGGAACCATCAGATCCTGTTGTCTGCAAAGGACCAAGAAAATGTTAATTTCATCATCTCTGACAGACTTTCTGTTATACGGTTATACCGTTTAGATTAAAAATTCAGGAGCTACTTACCAATAGCTTATGAATCAGGTCTTCAAACACCATATCTGCTGCAATGTTGAGGTCTACATGGATGACATATTGATCAAGTTGGCTCAGGCTGAGAATTTGATCAGTGAGGTTGAAGAGACATGCAACACCTTACAAAGATATGACCTCAAGTTGAACTCGAGCAAATGCTTATTTTGCATCAAGAGTGATCATTTCCTCGGCTATATCGTCACTAAGAGAGGGATAGAGGTCAATCTCAATAATTTCAAGCCTTACACAACATGACTTCCCAGAGAAATATCAAGGAGGTTCAAAGGCTAGTTGGGCGAATCGCAATATTATCGCAGTTCATCTCTCAATCGGTCGTAAAAAAACCTTCCATTCTTCAAGGTATTGCACAAGGCGACTCAATTCTCATGGGACGAGAAGTGCAAACAAGTTTTCACTCATCTCAAGGCATACTTGACAAACTTGCCCATTCTATCCAAGCCTCTAGCGGGAGAACCTCTGTGGCTATACTTGTCGATTTCTGAAGGAGCCCTGGGCTCGATCTTGGTGCGGAGGGTAATGTCTAGCATCCCATATGCTTCTCAAGTCATCTGTTGAAGCACGTCAAAACCCGCTACATCATGTTGGAGAAGCTTGCTCTGGCACTAGTGATAACCGCCCACCGGCTCCGACCGTGCTTCCTCTCGCACCCCATCATGTTGTTCACCAATAGTACCTTGAGCTGAGTGCTGACAAATCTAGAGGTGCCCAGTTGCTTGATCAAGTGGACTATTGAAATCAACGAATATGACATCCAATACCAATTGAGGACGGCTATCAAAGCCTAAGCCTTGGCTGACGTCCAGTCCGAAGTTGCAAGAAACATGAAAGATCTTTGTAAACGGCTTGGCCATCAAGAAGGGAAGTGGAGTTGGAATATTACTATGCTCACCCTAAGGAGATAATTTACAACTAGTGGTAAAACTCTATTTCAAAGCTACTAACAATGAGGTTGAGTATAAAGTTTTGCTCATCGGCCTTCAAACAGCTAAATATGTGGGAGCAGCCTGAGTCATCATCCACTCAGACTCATAGCTAGCAGCTTAGCAGCTCGAAGGCACCTTCGAGATTCATAGTGATCAGGTTCAATGCCACACTGAAGCATTCGAGAAACTAAAGACCAACTTTCAGGAAGTCATCCTCCAAAAGGTGCCTCGGACAGAGAACCAGAGGGTAGATGAGCTAGTGATGATGGCCAACACCTTGGCAACTTGGGAACTCAAAGAATCCATCACTCGAGACCAACCGATTGCTCACATCGATCACATGCCTCATTTGAGTGACTAGGCCGATTGGACGACACACCTTATCTCTTTCTTGAAGCATGAGACTCTATCCGATAATGCTGAGCAAGCTCGGACTCTCAAAAGGTGGGCTATATGTTTCACCTTGATGGAAGACACCTTGTACAAGCGTGCCTTCTCCCGTCCCCTCCTCAAGTGCCTAAGTTTTGAAAACGCTGAATACATCATGAGGAAAATCCACCAAGGTTGTTGTGAGAATCACACTATAGTACGGGCATTGGAGCAGAAGGTCCTCCTAGTAGACTACTTTTGGCCAACCCTATAAGCCAACATGGCTCGACTTGTCGACACCTGTCTCAATTGTCAGAAGCACTAGTCTTTGCCTCACCATCCCATCGAGTTGTTGAAGATTTCCACTATATTTTTTCCCTTTGATCAGTGGGGAATGGACATCGTGGATCCCTTTCCAACAGGACCTAACTAGAAGAAGTTTCTCCTGGTTGCAATAAAATACTTCTCAAAGTGGGTGGAGGTCGAACTGCTAGCTCGGATCATAGAGGAGGTCATCCTCAAGTTCTTATGGCAAAATATAGTATGTCAATACAACCTCCCTCGCAAGATAGTGTCGGACAATGACCGACAATTCCAAGGTCGTAAGCTCAAGAAATAGTGCCAAGGTTTTGGCATTCATTAGTCATTTGCCTCAGTTTATTATCCCCAAAGCAGCGTTCAAACAGAGGTTGACCACTGAGAACTCGTCTGAGGATTGAAGACCAAGCTTGACCATGTCAAAGGTAGCTGGGTAAAGGAACTGCCCAATATTCTCTGTGCTTATCGAATGACCCCACGCAACAACACAAGGATGAATCCATTTCTCTTAGTCTACGTCAGAGAAGCAGTGATCCCGGTCGAAATCGGTCTCGAGTTGGCATGGATCGATGCGTATGAAGACGTCAAGGAAAACTTAGACAAGAGACTCCTTGAATTGGACCTCGTCACCAAAACCTGGGAGAAAGTAGTGATGCGGCTCAAGGCCTACCGACAACGCATGTGTCAGGCCTACAATAAATGCATCATCCCTTGTTCCTTCCAAGTCAGAGATTTCGTCTGGAAGAAGGTGAAGCCCATGGGAGACGTTGGCAAGCTAGAGCCGCGATGGGATGGACCTTACCGAGTCACTCATTAACTCGACAATGGGTCTTATTTTTTAGATGATCCCCAAGGAAAAGAACTCAAGCAACATTGGAATACAACTCATTTAAGGCCTTATTGTATATAAAAATCCTAGTACCCCCGTTCTGTGTTTTTCCTTTCTTATCATTTATCCTTGTAAATATCCACGCTCTATCAAGTAAAATCGCAGCCTTTCACTTGCATATCTCTTCTTGCACAACAGCCTTATGACAGGCCAAGAACTCTTAGCCCCACGTTAATGACTCATCCTTATGATAGGCTCGGAACTCCTAGCCCCGCGTTAGTGACTTAGCCTTATGATAGGCCTAGAACTCTTATCCCTGCGTTAGCGACTCAGCCTGATGACAAGCCCAGAAGTCCTAGCCCCGCGCTAGCAACTCAACCTTACGACAAGCCCGGAACTTTTAGTCCCGCGCTAGTAACTCAGCCTTATGATAAGCCCTGAACTCCTAGCTCCGCTGTGCTGGCGACTCATCCTTACAAAAGGCTTGGAAGTCCTAGCCCTGTGCTAGCAGCTCAGTCTTAGAATAAGCCCAAAACTCTTAGCCATGTGCTAGCGCGACTCAGCCTTACGAGAGACCCGAAACTCCTAGCCTCGCGCTAGTGACTCAGCCTTACAACATACCTAGAACTCCTAGTCTTGTGCTAGTGACTCAGCCTTACAACAGGCTCAGAACTCCTAGCCCCACGCTAGTGACTCAGTCTTACGATAGACCTGAAACTCCTAGATCCGCACTAGCAACTCAACCTTACGATAGGCTTGGAACTCCTAGCCCCGTGCTAGTGACTCAGCCTTACAACAGGCCCGGAACTCCTAGCCCCACACTAGCAACTCAGCATTACGAAAGGCCCAAAACTCCTAGCCCCGCGCTAGCGACTTAGCCGTACGACAAGTTCAGAACTCCTAGCCCCACCGCGCTAGCGACTCAGCCTTACGACATGAATGGAACTCCTAGCCCCGCACTAACGGCTCAGTCTTATGAAAGACTCGAAACTCCTATCCCGTGCTAGTGACTTAGCCTGATGATAGACCTGGAACCCCTAGCCCCACACTAGCAACTCAACCTTATGACATACCCAGAACTCTTAGTCCCGCGCTAGTGACTCATCTTTACGATAGGCCCGAAAATCCTAGCCCCACGCTAGCAACTCTGTCTTACAAATAGGCCCGGAATGCCTAACCCCACGCTAGCGACTCAAACTTACGACAAACCTAGAACTCTTAGCCCCGTGCTATCGACTCAGCCTTATGATAGACTCGGAACTCCTATCCCCGTTCTAGTGAGTCATCCTTACGACAGGCCCAAAACTCCTAGCCTCGTGCTCGCGACTCAATCTTACGACAAGCCCGAAACTCTTAACCCTGCTCTAGTGACTCATCCTTATGATAGGACCGAAACTTCTAGCCCCGCACTAGTGACTCAGCCTTAAGACAGACCCAAAACTTCTAGTCCTGTGCTAGCGATTTAGCCTTATGACAGGCCTGAAACTTCTCGCCCCGTGCTAGCAATCGAGCCTTACGACATGTACGAATTCTTAGCCCCGAGCTAGCAACGTAGCCCTACCACAGGCGGGGACTCTTAATCCCAAGTCATGGACTTCACCCCATGATGGGCTAGGCATTCTTTATCAACGACCCTCAGCTGGGTCACTCATTACTCGACGCTCCTCAGTGCAAACATGTTAAAGGAAGGTGGTTAGGTTGCTCGGTCAAGCCCTTGGCTAGGCTCTCTAGAAAGGGTCATTGTCTTAGTCGCTGCCTCACCCGTACATCACTCAAAAATGCAAAAAAGGCACACATTTAACACATGAAAGAAAAATAAATCTCACAAAAGGAAGTCTATTCATAATAAAAGTGTTTTCAAATGCAATACAAAAAAGAAGACAACACAAAGATAGCCAAAACAAGGTGTTATAGTTGGAGTCAGCATTGGAAGCAGGAAGTATGATTAGTCAACCTTTTTGTATCTTAGACTTTCTTCAACTTTAAGAATGTCAGATCGCTCCCCCGTGGGATGAACCCCGACTGAAGAAATTGGTCGATGGCCCTTCAAAATCGTGCTAGAGCATTTTGCTTATCCTCCGCCAGAATAGGTTGTAAAATTCTTCAAAAGCCAGAAAGGTTTTATATCGATCCTCCCAGTGACTTTCTTCACCCGCCCGATAGTCTGTCAACTCAACCTGGGCAGTCTCTAACTCATAGGTCATCTTCGCCTCTTTCCACCTCACTTCAATAATTGCAGTTCCAACCCTTCCTTAACTAATGCTTCAGCACAAAGATCAGATTAAAGTTGTAGCTCCAACCTTTCCTTAACCAAGGTTTTGACGCGGAGGTCAGATTGAATTTGTAGTTGTTGGCTCTTGAAGGTGGTCAGCTTCACCTCTTGCATGACAAGTTCATGCTAGGCATGGAGTTGCTCATCCTAAGCCTTTTAAGCTAACTCCTTAGAAGCTTGAGTCGTGACTTGGGCCTGGGATAACTCGGCTCCAGCTCGTGAACCCTATCAAAGTGTGTCTTGGCCCTTTTGAGCCACTTCTCCATCTCGGCCTCGGCCTTCTCCCTTGCCAGTTGAGCAGCTACCTCCTCAACCTTGGCTTTGTCTGCTACTGCCCGACCCTTGTTGATCTCATGTCCTGATGGGGCCGATTGAGCTTGCTCGCCTTCCAAGGTCCGCATCTCCATTCTTCGGTGTTGTTTCACCAAGTGGAGAAGTTGGGTGTGTAGCCCTTTCTACTCCACTTCAGACTACATAAGCAACATCAATGTTAGTGACCACCCTACTAGCTTAGTATAAACAAGTAGTCGTACTTTAAAAATGGACCTAAATAGATTTAAACTAAGATCCAAGAGGCCCAAGCGTTGCATGATGCCTACCTCATAATCCCGGAGTCGCTTAGCTAGGGAGGGGCTAGGCCCCCTCAGCCTTTCCTCGCCCTGAGGAGCCCATCGGAACTCGGTCACGATAGCTCAGAAGACGAAGAGACGCGGTGCCATGTTGCGCTATTGGAATTCGATTAAGCCTGCTCAAGTGTTATTGTAGCTTCTTGGCCAGCAGTAGTAGTGGTCACCAAAGCCTTGGATACCCAGTTTGTTCCCTAGCACTTGCCTCGGAAGGGCAGCTCCTTATCAGTTGTGGCGCCAAAATGCCCTCCTCTAGAGGCCAAATTGATTTTCGCTTCTTCTAGGTCTCGACCTCGGTCACTGATTTTTGACTTTCACCTTGAGCTATTTGGACTGGACTAGGAGATGGTGGCTGCCAGGGCATTTGATCCCTCTTCTGGGGTTGGACTTTAGCTCATACCTCGGCCTCGGCCTCGGCCGTTTCGGGAGGCTCTTCCAATTCGATGATGGGGGTCTACATCTCGATAACGATAGGGGATGGCACTATAGAGGCAGGAACCTCGGTCTCAACCACAGCCACAGAAGGCTCGGCTACAACCATAGACTCGTCTGCCATAGAAGGACAAGGTGTCGGTAGTTCTGAGGATTCCTCAATCGCATCCTTTGAGGCCCACATGCCTTCTACCGAAGTCAGATCCCACTTTAAGTTCTTGTTGAGTGAGGCATTCAACATGATTTGATCTGCAAGAACAATAAAAGTTAGTCAGTGATAGGAGAAATATAACAGGAGCAACGCCTTACTCAATCTGTCGCCTAGTGGGACTGCATTCGAGCTCAACCTAGCCTGGTAGAGTAACACATCATTCTCCACTAGCATGTTAACATCAAACTTCAAGCTGCCTAAGATCTCGGTCACCTCCAAGTATACCTGCTCCAGTTTGTATTGCTCGAGCGGTGGCTGAGTCGGCAGATTGGCTCACCAGGTAGTTAGCCATGTGTACGGTTGGGGAGACTTAACAAAGATGAAGCGACCCCGGCCTCATCTTTATTAAGCAAGTTACACCACGGCCTCTCCATGCCTGAGGTAAAAGAAATAATTGAAGAGCATAGGATCAAGAGGCACTTGCTATAGCCAAAGGATAATGATTGCACCACAAATCAAACAACAAGAGTTTGGGGCGAATTGGGATAGAGAGACCTAGAAGTAGGTGGCCAGGTTTTGGAGAAAAGAGGGTATGGAAAACCTAAGGCCACTCATCAATTGGATGAGGAAGTAGGTGATGTAACCTAGTGCGGCTCATGTGGATGATGCTCCAGTGCCGGAATCCAAATCTTATGATCGGAAGGGATGTCGAACTATAGTCGGAGCTATGGTCCTACACCTCTCATATATATGGTCCGTTGAGACTCATACCAAAGGTCTGAGGGGTTGACAACGACCATAGGCTCGAGGAAGAGAAAGAAAAGAGAGAGGAATTGTTAGGACACGTAGAGAACTAGAGGGAGGTGAATAACTTTGATTGCTTCTTCAAATTTGATGTAGCAGGGAAAACTTGAAGCAATGCTAACTCCTTCAATTTTACTTAGTATCCACCTCCTTAAGGTGACTAATCCAAGGGTCCGCTCCTCACTCACAGATGCACTATGAAAAATCTCCTTCTTGGAGGCGGAGAAGTCTCGTACAAGCACAAGCATGAGAATACACCAAGAAGAGAACAAGCAAATACAAATGGAAATTGAAAACAATTTTACAATACTTGAATCTTGCTTAACTTGCTTTCTTCTTGCTTGAAAAATGTCTCCTGATATCTGGAAAGTGCAGCAACACTTGTCTCTAATAACCCAAAAACTGGCACCCAAAATCTCCTCAAGAACTTTCTTTTATGGCCTTTAAATCGAGGCTGATTTTTGCCTATTAGTCGACTAATTTTACCCATCAGTCGATTGATATGTCGAATCTGACCATTGAAACATACAGAATGACTCTCTCTTGACCTATTTGACCACCATCAGTCGATTGATTCCATCAAGTAAACCCTAATTTGAACATCAGTCGATTGATGTCCAACATCGGTCGACTGATCTCATCAGTCGAACAGATCACGCGAGTCTCACCCATTTCTGTGCACTTCAATTTGACATCAGTCAAATGATGTACAACATAAGTCGATTGAGACCATCAGTTAAGCACATCACGTGAGTCCCACTCGCTTCTGTACTCTTCAAATAGACATCAGTTGATTGATGAACAAACCTAGTCGACTGATCCCATCAGTTAGGCACAACATGCGAGTCCCACTCTCTTCTAGACCTTTCAAATTGACATCAGTCGATTGATCCAAACTACCAATCGACTGATTCCATCAGTTAAATAGAGTACACGAGTACCACTCGCTTATTTTCTCTATAGTTTGGCATCATCCAACTGATGGACAACATCAATCGATTGATATTCATCAATCAAACAGAACACGCAAGTCCAACTCGCTTCTGTTCTCTTTAAATTGATATTAGTCGATTGATATAAAACACCAGTCGATTGATTACCTAATTTGAATCTGCTAATAGAGTATCAATCGATTGATTTCCATATCAATCGACTGATTCTCATTTCTCCTTTTCTCATATGAAAACAACTCCAATCGATTGCCCAACCCTAAACTCTGATTCAGTGTTTAGGGTTTCTTTTCCCAACCCTAAAATCATCCGTGACTCATTGGGACTTTTTGTTGCCTAGCATCCAGTCAACCTTGATCTGTCATGGCTTCTTCACCAAGTGTCCGGTCAACCTTTAATCCACTTGGACTTTCCCTCGCCTAGCCCTGCTAGGACTTCCATTGCCTAGTTCCCAACTAGGACTTTCTCACTCATGCTAAGTGTTCAGCTCCAAGCTA
>JBBUKS010039109.1:0-10673 GCA_038050645.1 Hedychium gardnerianum | reverse complement strand
TTTAGGAAAGGGCAAGAAGAAAACCCGAAGAAAGCAAGGAGAAACCCGCTGTTTGCCGAAGAAATAAGAAATTGTATTAATAGTAGAGTATGAATCCTCATACAACTTAAACATGTGTTTATACCGACTCTAAATCCTAAGACCCAAATAAAAAAAATAAATCCTAACATATATACCACAATTCTGATCTTATAAAAAAAGGAAAAGAATCCTAAATAAAGAAAAAAGTGTCACAATCCTAAAATCTCTAAATAAACTCAAAATCCAAATAAAAAAATAAAAATTACCAAAAATACCTAAAATATCTTAAATATCAAAAATAATAATAATAAAATCTTCGGATCCTCTTGCACCAGACTCCACAAGCAAACTGCGAAAGCGCGGGGAGTTGCTTGGAGGAGTGGAAAACATCCTTCCTGTGTGGCCTAAACCCATGCGTCCAAAGGCTTTTGGGCCTTGTCCTTCTCCCTCTTTTCTTTTCGCAATCGAGAAATGGAGAGATAGTAGAATTTTGTTGATAGACTTCGTCATTGATTACTTTCGCAATTATTAATTATGAAGTAATATGATAATCAACTTCGATTATAAAATTGACGCAGTCAATATCATTTTAGACTTCATAGGTTAAAAACATGAGTTTTACTTATAATTTTAAATGATATTTTATTTTATAATATTAAATAATATAATAAATTTAAAATAAAATTTATAATTTTTAAGTACTGAACAATAAATTTGAATCGATTAAAACGTTTTTCCTTCGCATTGAACCGGTTAATATTTTTTTACTCAATCCCCATTTTACTAAAACCATAAGGCGGCCTTTTTTTCCGACTCACTTCACCGATCGAGCACCCCTTTTCTACTCCGCTTCGGCGCTTCTCTTCTCCTCTCTTCTCTTCTCTTTTCCTTCCCCCAACGTCTCTCTCCCCGTCCACGCCTTCTCTGTGTCTCTGCTCCGATCTCGATGAAGACTCTTGCGAATGCGAGAGGCGCAAGGGTTTGAACCTTAACACCGTCTTCCCAGCCTAGGATCCCCAAAAGAATGTCAATCCCAACTCCACTACGCCGGAATCATCTCCTTTCCGATCTCCGTCCACCTTCGGAAAGCCTCTCTCCGCCAGGAACCGGAGTCCACTCCCTCCCAAAACGCGACGGCACATAGTGGCAGCCCTCACAAATGGAAGCTGACCTTGGAAACCCTTGCTGAGAGCAGTGGGCCTCCTTCCATGCCGTTAGATTCCGGTGTTCAGGTTGGATGTTGTCCTCTCATTAGAGATCACGTGAAACTGTTGGTCAATGTTTTTGTTTGAAAGGCAAATTGCATTTTTCCATTGATTGCATCAGGTGGTTGTGCGAATGCTTCCTCCAAGCAAGGAAGAAGAATACGGAGATCTGATCATAGAAAAGATCTCCTCAAACTCGGTCTCGATCCTTGATCACACATTTACCTTTGATTCAGTAGCTGATATTTTACTTGCTTGGTAGAATTTCATTTGAATCCATTATTTTGAATGTTGGACAAAAGCAATGTTTGATGTCAAGATGTATACAATTAGTGCAGTGGTATATAAATATGTAGTAGGAATTAAATGCAAACTTCTACTTTTAACACTTGTTCTGATTATCTTGTTCGAAAACTGTTTTGATCCAAGACAAGTCGATGCATATTAATTGAAACATTAACTTCCTCAAAAATAGTTGGAAGCCTCTTTTCAGTTCTCTATGAAAAGCGTTGATGTTTATAATTATCAAGAATTACTTAAAAGATACATGATGTGATTTTTTAAGAGCCATAGAAGAGAGATATTTGGAAAGAGAGGGGATGATGTGCTCTCTGGAGTTCCTTTTACATTATATTTTTGGTTCTCAATCTAGATTTACTAGATATTTGCCACATCCTACTCAATCTGTTATTCAAATAATTCTTTATTCAGCTTTATTTATGCTTATACTTCTAAGTTTGGATGAATTTTGTGTCTTGTTTTTGCTAATTAGTGGGGACTGAGTCATGACTCATAATTTTCTTGTCGTTGTCAAGTTTACTCTCCAAAAAAAATGAATTAGGCAATTAAAATTGTGATTGTTTGATTGAATGATAAACTGGCAATTATGATCTTACAATTTACATTTGTTATATATATGGAAATAAAATTTGGCAAGATCTAATCGTTGTAAATGTCATATTCAAACACCTTTTAATTTTGCTCTTTGTTTATTATGGAATATTTCATATTTTGTTGTTTCTTATTTTTCTTCTCTTCGGTTGAAGTGGTGATTGGAAGGATCTAAAGTTCAAAGAGTACAATCTTAATGCTCAAGGGCAACCAATTCAAATTGGCTACTTGCAACCTTTGCTAGAGGCATGGTTCAAATCTTCCTTACATACTTTATTAAGTGGTTAATATTTTATTATTGTTCCCGAGGTAATGGTATAATAGTTAGATTGTTTACTATTATTTGATTGAAGCAAAATCTCAATCCAAGTTATTAACATTATACTTTTATATTTCAGTTTGCAACATCAATCAAGAACCAATATTACAATCAATCTCAATATGATGAAGTAAGAAGTGAATGGAGCGAATTCGTTTACTCCTATGTGAGTGTCTAAGGGTATGGATACACTTTTAGGTAAAAAAATTTAAATTTTCCAAAAATAACTCTAGACAACCTTCGACATGCTAAACACACATCCACGATCTATGTCGAAACACATGGTAGCTCTATGCGTGTTTTTAAATTTTTGTTTCGCAAAACAAGCAGCGGAAACATAATAATAAACTAAATTATTACAGCATGCGCATTACAGATATACAGGATACACACATGTATAGGCATAATCGCAGAAATATATTGCATAAACAAATTTATACTTGTTGGATGACGTAAAGCAGAAACGACATCAACTAGCAACCTTTGAAAGATTGCTTCTACTCGTATCCACGTCAAGATCTCCGCAAACAACTTCACTAAGTCACGTGTCGTGTCTTCATTTTGATACTAGTCGAAGGAGGGAGACAAAGTGATCTGAGAGAGGACCTATGATTCGATTCGGTATTCGACGACACAAGGCAACCCAACGATACAAGACGAACTGAACGGAGGCGATGAAGCCGCTATTCGGAGGTCGGAAAGCTCGTTGCTGGCGAGAGACAGCAAGTCCTGAGCCGTCGGAGTTCCGATAGCAACAGTTGTTGGCCGAAGGTGGGCTGGACAGCAAGAAGAACCAGCCGGAGCTGTTGTTCCGAAGGTGGACAACAGCTAGGCGGCTGATGGGGCTATTGGTCGATGGCTTTAGCTCTAGAGGCCGGAGGCTGGTCGGAGGAGGAAGGGCAATCGGTGGGGATATTTTTCGATAGAGCTGGGCGGCTACGCAAGGGGAGGTTCTCCACTTGGTGGTCGATGACGACAAAGAGAGAGGGAGAGAAGGAGAGGAAAAACCTAACACTTAGGTTTAATCCAAAGAGTTATATTATTTCTCTCCAACCCAGATATATTTATAGATCTCTTATCGAGTTTGAATAACAAATTCAAACCTATATCCGTTAACCCAAAATCCAAACCATTAGCCTTAAGTTTGGTTTAAGACCAAATCATGTTGGTTTAAAATCAAACCATCTTGGTTCAATAACCAAACCTCTTTTAATTAAAATCAAACCAATTTGGTTTATAATTAAACCAAAGAGGGTCCAATTCATCTTCAAAAGACGTGGCCCATCCGCGCTTCCATTCTGACAAAATATCTTTCATATTTTCCCTTCGTCTGGTCCAACTAGACTTAATCTCTCTCGATATGAGAATTCAATTCTCAAACTCGTTTTAAATCTTTTAGATAAACTCATAGTGTGTATGACCCAATAGGTTCCTGGTTATGTTGGTCATTCGTAATTAACTATTAATTATGAATAGATCATGAGTGACACTTAGTAGTACATCATGATCCCCAATTGATTGAAAAATTAATTTCAACAGCTACAGTGAATCGTGTCTCATTCCTTTCACTTGTCTTATACCCGCTTGGTTCAGGACATAGTCTATGTGTCAGTCCCCACTAGAATGACTATGTCATACCTAGCCCAAGTTATACTTCCTCATCATGTGGATTCAAATTACTCAAACATGTGTCCAAGAGTACCATACTCTTGACATGTATTGTTTTTGCCAAAGACTTCAAGTAACAATCTTGACAAGTGGCCATAGGGTATACGTCTCCTTATACAAGGAGCGATGAATTCTTTGTGGGCTATCCAAACACTTTCGGGCACTTCAACTTATACTTAATCATCCCGTACCTACACCTCCATGGAGATATATCGACTAAGATATCAAAGTATAAGTCTCTATGACCAAGATAACTTGAATATCTCAAGTTGAAGGAAACTCGTACTTAAGCTGAATTGAGATCTTCATTAATATATCCATATATGTAAAGAACCATATGAAGTCTCAAATAGTGAGTCCAATCATATACATTAAGAATGTACACTCAAATAGTAAATTTTTATTTATCCAATAAATAGTATATACCATAAGACAATTGCCTTAGAACATCTCTCAAATATAATATATTCCCACTTGGCCTAATGCCAATTGCCATGCTATCCGATACCATAGGTCTGAACGTGACTCTCAAACTTACTTTGTGGTAGAGCCTTTGTCAAAAGATCCCCTAGGTTTTTATTTGTGGGAATCTTCTTGATTTGTATTTCTATCCTACTAATGATCTCTCTGATCAAATGACAATACCAAAGTACGTGCTTGGATCATTGGTGAGACCTGGGTTCCTTAGCCTAAATAATGGTAATCGCCATGGTATCCAATACCATAGGTCTAAACGTGACTCTCAAATTTACTTTGTAGTAGAACCTTTATCAAAGGATCCGCTAAGTTCCTATCTGTGGGAATCTTCTTGATTTATATTTTTATCCTACTAATGATCTCTCTGATCAAATGATAATGCCGAAGCACTTGTTTGGATCATTGGTGAGACCTGAGTTCCTTAGCCTAAACAATGACTCCAGTGTTGTGGCAGTAAACTGGTAATGCTTCAACAGTGATCGGAACCACTCCAAGTTCAGAGATAAACTTCTTGATCCAAACCGCTTCCTTTGTTGCTTCAAAAGCCGCAATGTATTCTATCTTAGTGGTAGAATCTGTAATGCTGTCTTGCTTGAAACTCTACCAACTTATTCTGCCTCCATTCAATATGAATATGTATCCAGACTAAGACTTGGAGTCATCCTTGTCCGTCTAGAAGCTGACATCAGTATACCCGCGTATAGCCATATCACCATCTCCATATACTAAGAACACATCCTTAGTTCTTTTCAAGTACTTAAAGATTGCCTTGACAGCCACCCAATAATCCATGCCTAGATCTGACTGGTATATGCTCATGACACTCAGAGTGTATGATACATTGACCCTCGTACATAACATAACATACATGATAATTCCTATCGCTGACGCATAGGGTATCTTACTCATGCAAATTCTCTCGTCTTTTGTGTGTGGGCACATAAACTTCGAAAGGTGAATCCCATGTCACATGGGTATAAAACCTTTCTTGGATTCATCCATGCTAAACCGTTTTAGCACTTTGTCTATATATGTAGACTGCGAAAGACCAAGTAACCATTTCAATCTATCTCTATAGTATAGGATCGAGTGCACATGAGAGGGGGGTGTATCACGTGTTTTCAAAAACTCTTCATTTTTTTTTCAGTTTTACAAAACTCGTTTAGAAATCAAATGCGTAGCGGAAGTAAGAAAAATAAAACAACACATAATACACGATCGATTTACTTGGTTCGCAGCCCAGCGGGTCTCCTTTGAAACACCTTCGGACAGAGAAATCAAATATAGATATGAAGAATGGAAAAGTGTAACATGCCTACACTTTTCCTTGTGCAAGAATAATAATTAGATAAATAATTTGTTACCCAACACTTTGGAGATGAACGACGAGTAGCTCAGGTGTTGGTGAAGATCTTGCTATAGAAGGCGGTTTCGACGTTAGTTTGACGCAGCAAGGTCATAGTACAGTAGTTGGAGAGCTCAGAGCAGTAGTATGAGGGAAGAACGATGTTAAGAATTGATGTTTAGGTGCTGCTCGACGACCTTCTTTCATCACTCATTAGGGGCACCTCCATTGAGGCTGATATGATTCAAAAAAGTCATCGTTTATCCACTTCGAGGTGCCTCTAAGTTATCCAGGGTATCTCGATCAGGTTTGCGAAAACTAATCCTCGCTGCTTATTCATGCTCTGAGGCACCTCCATCCACTCAAGAAGTCTCTAGTGCCTCTACGTTGAGGCGTCTCCATTCACCCGAGACGCCTCCAGTGCCTTTGACTCCGAGGCGCCTCCATCCTCTCGAGGCACCTCCAGCGCTTCTGGATTCGAGACGTCTCTATCCATTCGAGGAGCCTTTAGTACTATTCACTCTAGCTTGTTTCTCACTTTAAGCTACAAAAGCATGTTAGTACAAAACAAAATAACATGTAGCACAAAGTTAGAATAAATATGCATGATCATTTATATTTGTGACTTAGATCCTTTCTAACCACGACCAGAATCTAGTCATGGTCTCAACTAAGATTTCCAAGGTAGATATAAGTTGGATCAACACCTAATATTCCCATATGGACTCGACCTCACTGGATTTGCTCCTCTAACTTGCTTACCTCACTCATAATTTTCTGACTTTCTTTCTTAACATCTGCTGACCCACCAAAGCTTCTTGCTAGTGTTAAATATGATAATTAAAAATAGTTAAATAATAAACATTAATAGAGAAATAAATTTATAGAATTTTCTAGAAAATTTAAGGATTTTTTAGATTTAATCAGAGCTAATTAGAGGAGGTTACGGGGATACAAATAACATACTTTTAGAAGGCATGTTTGAAATATCAATTTAGTTGGAAGTTGATTGAATTCATTAAAACCTAGGTTGAATTAATTTGCCCTAAGGTTCTATTATATAAACCAAGTTTTAATCTCCTCTCACTCAACCATTTCCCCGATTTCTCTGTCGATTTCCCCGAAGCCACCCAAAGCGCTGCCTTCACCTCATCTCGGTCGACTGCTACCACAGGTCGCTAACGGGTCTAGTAGGTGATTCACCGACACCTACACCTTCCCTAATCAAAACCCCTCTTTCCCTATTCACTCCCACTGAGCCCTTTCTCTTCTCGACCTCTTCACGCGATCGCCGCCCACTCGAATTTCTCTTCTCTACCGAGCAGCTGTCGAAGGTGTCCTCTCCTTCAACAACTCATCCAGACCTAGGTGGCTAGGCTACCGACATTGTTTCTAGCCAGCAACCGCCACGGTCACCGCCGCGATCACCGCCGCCCTTCACTCACTGCATTGGCTCATCTGCCGATCTCCTTCTGATCTCCAGCTGAGAGAATAGGTCAGATCCGAACCCTTTCTTCTCCGGCCATCACCTTTGTTTTCTGATCTCTTTATTCGCGTTGAGATCAGCCACCTTGTGGCCATCATCGGCGTTACTCATCACTGTCAGGTTTCATTTGCTCCGGCCACCTCCAAATAGTCTAATAGTACACCAAGTAAGGGTAGGTAAGATTCATGGAAGTGAATTTGTGGAGCTAGCTAGTTATTAGGGTTTGTTTGATTCCATGTAATTTCAGGGAAGATGATTTTGTTCCGGCTAGAATTCAATCCATTTTTGGTGTTGTTGAAGACATATTCCGACAACCACCAACAGAGGTATACCTTGATGAAAATTCTGATTTAGGGTTTACTTGGATTCCTCGGTCTAGTTGGTAGATGGGTGGTATGCTGTTTGGTCTTTTGTTGTGTTGATCATGTATGGATGTTTGGGTTATGTTAGCTATGTTGAATTTGATTTGGTGCTATGAATTCATAAATGGGTGTAGTGTTTTTATGTGGCTTAGTTTCATCTTCGTGGATTGGAGATACCTATGGAATGTGGAAAATCTGGTTTATATGTTATGTTTTGAATTTGAGTTGGATCGGTGAAGATGGGTGGTTCTTGTATAACTACATCTTAGAGTTTTAGATGAGACCTAATTGTTAGGGATGTTTATGAGTAAGGAAATCTTCATTGGTTTCCTACGTTTTACCCATTGCATTCCTTATGGAGATTTAGCTCATAATTGAAAAGAGGTGGGGGATGATTAGGTTAAACCAATTAGGGTTTCCTGAATGGGTTAGGATCTGGTTCAAATATATGTTTATGATAGATCTTGGTTATAATATGAGTTTTATGATGTAGGACATTGGTACAGGACAAGTGCTTCAACTTGGGGATATTTTGGCAATAGCCACTTTTGGTGGCATTTCTTCCTTTACTTCTATTCAATTATTGATCTTGGTGCATGATATAATATGTTGAATAGGTAGTTGAATTTACCATTCTCTAGTTGTATTTTTATTTGAGTTTGATCCTTATATGCTTGCACTTTGTGTTGATCTATTTCATTCGCATGCAGTATCTAATGATTTCATATATTGTAGTGATCACACGTGTAGGGTGTGTACCTTAGAAAATATGCTATGAACATGTAGCTGATAGACACGCGTGTGACGTGCATTTATATGTATATGTGAGTCTTTATTTCATTTATACCATGTAGTGTAGATGTGGACACATGTGTGACGTGTACCAAATGTTGATGTAGCCTTTATTTCATATTTCTAATTGTGTGGTTGACACAAGTGTGGCATGTGCTATTAATCATGTAGCATGTGTTGTATGTTATGATTGTAGGTGTGAACATGTGTGTGAGTTGTACTCTAGGAGATATAACACGCTAACTCATTTCTGATTGGTTATTATAATCATGTGTGTGTCATGGATTACAATTGATCCATCTTGATTAATGTGATGATGTACATTGCATAGATAAACATGCACAATCGTAGGATTAGTTGTATTCTACTCATCTTGGTGATGCATGTATGCTAGTGATCAGGGCTCCATTCAGGTGTGAGCTAGTCATAGCATCGGTGATGCATGTATGCTAGCGATCAAGGCTCCCTTCGGGTGTGAGCTAGTTGTAGTATCGATGATGCATGTATGCTAGCGATCAGAGCTCCCTTCGGGTGTGAGCTAGTCGTAGCATCATGGAGATACATGGGCTATCGATCAAGGCTCCGTTCGGGTGTGAGCTAGTCATAGACATGCTACTATTTAGGTTGTTATACCCTGGCTACCCATGAGGTCATACGTGGTAAAGAGTTTCTCCCACAGCCCATAGCTAGATAGATACCTTATGTCTGCCCATAAGGCCATTCGTGGCAGAGAGTTTCTCCCCCAGACAAAGACCCTGACATTTCAAACTACCCACGAGTATCGTGGTAGAGCATTTTCCCATAGTCCACAGCTGACGAGATGGGTGTCTTGGTCATCTGTATACCTTGTGGTGGAGCTTTGCTCCCACATACGAGACCCAATTTCTAATACTTGTACCGATATACGCATATGGGATATTGTACTTATATTAATTTCTGACAGTACATGCATGTGAGATGTTGTACCCATTTTGATTATTATTGGCACTACTCATGATACTGTGTGCAGCTGAGTAGAGTGTCTGTGTTGTAGAGGCATTCATGTGCATGCTTCCATTTGGTGAGTATCTACCTTTGAGATTGTATACCTTTGTACATCTTTATACTATTATAGATCATGCATTATCTTTCTAGATCCATTGAGTATTTTCTTTATACTCACTACCTTGCGTATCACTTTATTTCAGGTTAGCAGATATATATATATATTGATTGGGTCGCCTGGAGGGTTCTGCCCGTGTCGTCCCACGTCACGTTGAGCTTCGGTTATTTTCTCTTCGTTTTGTTGGTTTTACTTCCACACTTACTTTTAATTCCGGCATTGTAATAAAATAACTTGGACTTGGACTTTGGTTTTATTTTTTGTCTATGTACTTGGAGTATTAAGTTGTGCCGGCACACAGTCGAATATTTGGGTTTTTCATGTGTGGGATGAACCCCCTTCTTTTTATTCTTTACTTTGGTTGCTTTTATAGTATATGGTGTGGTTGTGATTACCCGGGTAGAGTATTATTTTTACACTACTTGGATGTGTTTATGCGAGTTTTGGGGCTCATATCACGTTGTATCGAAGATTGTCACTCGGGGGTATCGTCTGTATCAACGGGCAAGTGTACCTCAGGGGCATGATAATTTATTGGTATCTGAGCCATAGGTTTACGAAAGCCTATTTTTCACGTGTTGGATTTTTCGTGATTGTTTTCTCGATGCGACTTTTTGAGTTTTGTGACATGGCAGTGGCAGGACTTCTCCGAACTCTAAGAAGTAAGGTGTTATACTTGTTAATATGCACTTCTAGAGTACTTATTTAGTTATAATAGGTATGACACATGGCGGATTAGTCACTGCTTAGGGTCGTGGTCTGGGTCGACCACGGAAATGACTCCCTGGGCCGAAAGGCCTCGAGCTTGCTCCCAGAGAGGAGAACTTTTTCGGTGATCCAACAGTCTGATAGCGGGAGTCAGGGTCATCACATTCCTAAGGGAGATCCAGGAATACAGTCTCAGGAGATACCTGTTGGGAATCCTATGCGACAAAATCAAATCACAGCGAAAAAATAGGATCCCTTCCGTGATCCATGCGAAAAATTCATACAAGTTAAATCTAC
>JBBUKS010039083.1:0-10675 GCA_038050645.1 Hedychium gardnerianum | reverse complement strand
CTCCAACGTAAGTATGATTTTTGTTTAATCGAATTCGCAATTCCCTCGCCTTAGCGACTGCAATCAACCTTCCATGCGTCGTCCTCACTCTTTTGGATCCTTGCAAACCTCTTTGTTAAACCTGAGCTTTCAAATATATTTATTTGGTCACCAAGAAGGAGCAAGTAGAGATTGATCAATCCCACTCCACAAGATCTGAATATGTACGTTAGTTAAGATACAGAGGAAAGCAGTTATTCTTGGTGAACTGTTGTCTTTTTATTTTTTTGATATTCTTGGTTAACTATTGTCTTTTTTTATTATTTATTATAATCCAACTGATGTGGCGAATGTTATCCGCCTCCATGTGGATCCGTGAAGTCTATGTTCGTATTGAGCTCTCAGTCTGGGCAAGCGTTTCGCCTTTTTGCCACAGTATTGAGCTCTCAGTCAAGTCAAAGGGAGCGATGATTCTTAGATCAAGATAGGTCAAAAGTTAAGTTGAATTGTAAATTAAAAAGAAAAGAAAATCGACTCTAGTCAAGATGGATCTAAAGTAGACCCAATGGAGTGCTAAGGCCCTGGCATGTAGGTCACGACACGCCCAGACCTCCCCAGCTCGGTCATGGCCGACCTCTCCAGCTCGATCATGTTAGACCTCCTCAACTCGGCCACGCTAGACCTCTTCAGCTCGGTCGTGTCCGACCCCTTCAGTTCAGCCACGTTCGACCCCTCCAGCTCAACTCATTCCAAATACATCCGGAGGCGATCACTAGTCCCTCCTAATAATCACGGGGAACATGGATACCGTGATAAGTGTAGGACACAAAACGACGGGAGATAAGGGGCCCATATGGTAGCCCCACAACTTGAACATGGGTCCGGGCTTCCGAGAGAGGATAAAAAGGAGCCCACTTTGGCATGCACAGGTACATGCATAAAAAAAAAGACCACCTCTTTTCTATTTCACCATACTTTTTCTCTTTCATTTCTTTTTTCCGATCATCAGAATTGATTTGGACGTCAGAGTGGCTACGCCAAGGTCCACCTTGGCGCCCTTCTAACTTCTCCTATTGAGTTCTTTGGGTCATTGATCCTCTCCCTAGCCCCTTCGGAGCTGCCCCTTCGATTTTGGCATATTCTCCGATGGCTCAATTATCCACGGTTTTTGGACGGAACATCAGATTTTTAATTTTTCGAACCAACTAATCCTAGAATTGACTGATCCAGTCTCACAAAAATTTTCTATTGGACATTAAGATAAATCTGGGTAGTGCTCGTGTTGAAGATTACCTGACAGCCGATCAACCTCCTCAATCGATTCATCGCTGTAGACCGTCATACTCCACCTAGGTACTAGAATTGTGGATCACAAACATGATCGCTCCACCATGTGAGCGCCGCCTAACCCCACTTAAGTTCGTGCCTTACCCCAGAGGCACTATTGTCCGTTCCTTAGCTTGTGCAGAACATGATTAGTGTTTTTATCTGTTTTTACATTTCAAAGAGAAATCCTATTGGTGTACTGATGCTTTTATTAGGTGGCTAGTGCACTTTTCTCTCTTTTCCAGCATCACATTTTTTATTCATGTCGCCTCTCTAAATGCTAAGTATAAAACTGGAACTATGTAAACACTCGATCAGTGGATGCCCCATCCATCATCTTTAATGCATCAACTACTGTTTCATACTTTTATTGCAGCAGAGAAGAACCCCAAGAAGATTTACTACCAATGGCATATTGTCGATGGACCATAGGACCCCTTAAAGGTTTGGATCAAGCATGCATCTGTACAAGTGAGCAGAGGACTCTCAAATTAAGGTCCTTGTTCCAAGCTCAGCCAGCTCCCTCCTCTGACAAGTTACCCCAAAGGAGAGGAAATGGGGTCCCTGCCGACCTCAGCTAAAGGACAGGCAGTTTCATTGCCGAGCTCATCAGATTCTCATAAACCTCCTTTGCTCGCTGCCAACTTAGTTGGCGTGTACAGAGGAGGGAGGAGCTACCTCACCAACCTCTCCTTTGTCTCTTGCCACTCTGTGCAGTTCGCTGGAGATCATGTTAATTATCAAAAATAATCAAAAAAAAATCTTAAATATTAATTTTTGGATCTAAAAGTTTGCTAATTAAAAGTTTCATCTTATGATAAAACATATTTCAACACAAATCACGTCTCATTTTAATAATCGAGTTAAAAATTATGGTCTCGGATCGATTCTGCATCACTGTTGCTTGGCCATGATAAGTGTGCGAAATTTGACTCGGAATTTATTGCCTTAGCAGAAGGCCGCTTCTCGATACTGCCTCTCTAGCTCTTCCTCGAACTAATCTCCTCTTAAACAATATATTTGATGGGGATTTATTTGTTCACTCGTCTTTGGTAATGGCTTGTACATTTGAGGCAATCTAAAGTTGGTACCACCTTCAGGACTTCATTTATAGCTTTAGTAACAAATGTTAGATGAGCATGGTGGTCCATAGAGATAGATATTAAACTTAGTTTATAGACAAAAACTTTCCATTCTTCATCTTCTTTATTTATTGCAGGAATTTGGAATCTTACATGTCTCAGATAACATGCCACGAGATCGATCATTCAATTATTGCTCCTCTTTTTTCATCCAAGATATATCTCATCAAATAAAGAGCTCTCATTAAGTGTCGAAGAACCGGCAAACATGATTCATGTTTTGCTCTTTTGACTATTCCTTTTTTCTTGACTAAAGCAAAGTTCTAATTATGAGATTGACCTGAAAGTTGGGCACTCAAATAATCAAGTAATTATGGCAGCTACTAGTTTGCGATGGCGATGTTTATCCTACAACTTACTAGGCATATCGATAAATGCGAGTCAAAACCGCTCTAATAGCTCATCGGTTCTTCGGCCAGGTTGTGGACCAAGACCATGGCCACATTACTCATGTGGTACTTGAACAGTGTTGCTATCGAGAACATTCGTCAAACAAAAAAAAAGCATCACAATTTACTTATAGTAGTAGACATTAACGTTGTCGAGTGAATTTTAATACATACTTTCCTTTCGTAGAAATTTAAAATTTTGTCAAGTACATTTGTAATCATGCAAAAACAATCCAAGATACAGTGCAAATTAGGGAAGGAAACACATCTGATTTTTGTTGTAGACGATCAACACTACTTAATAATGATAAAAAAAAAATGAAATGTTTACTTTCGGTGTTCTTGTCGATTCGTTCCAAGATTAATACGAAAGAGATAAATCACGGGGACTAATTTAATTAGTCCGAACAGTGATCAATATATGAAAGAGAATAAAAACCTAACTATTAATTAGAAATAAAAATAAAATTAATGATCCATTGAATTATTCTCCATTCCATCAAAATCTATGCCCCAACACTAACTAGTAAGCTTGCACCTATTGCATATGTTTTGTTGCACACTTTGATGCCAAGAAGAATCATGATGGACTTTTGAGGCCACAGCCTATGTCTTTTATCGAACTTCCAATCCAATCACAATCATGTGGTCGGGTATTCAATTTTAAAATTAATCAAAATAGTATTTTATCCATAATTTAATACTTCAAATACCTTCTATGATCTATCTTTGATTTATATTGGATAAAACAATAAAAACGACTTTTTTTTTTAAATTTAAAAGAGCATCCCATGTCCTATTAGCAACTCGGGTAAAATGATAAAATTATCCTTAAATATAATATTCAATATTATTATTTTTTATCATATATATTAAATATAATATTAAATAGATTTGACATGTTTAATAATATTTATATTATAATGATTATGAAATCGTAATTATTATAATATTATAATAACTATGATTTTATAATTATTACAACACGGACTTATTTTATTAATAATATTATAATAGTTATGATTTTATATTTATTATAATATAAATTTATATTATTTAATAATATTTATATTATAACAACTAATAATTATAATTGTTATAATAACAATAATATTATAATAGCTACGAAGTGTTGTTATTACAATGTGAATTTGTTATATTAATTGACTAATGATATTAGATGATAAGAGATAATAATGTATTGGAGGATACTTGATTAATTATATATGAGTTGATGATGAAATATTTGTGATTAAAAATTAAAAAGAAAGTCCCTTTCATGATTTGGAAAAAAATAGGATCTTCTTTTAATTTTTACCCTTAAACATTCAATTATGAATAAAATATTATTTTGATAATTTTTAAAAGAGGAATCTTTTTTTTAATAATATAGATAATTAAGGACATCTTTTTGATTTTCTATCAATGTTCAACCCTTGTCCTTCAAAATTTATCCCTTTAAAAAATTCACTTCATGAGAAAGTTAAATGAAGGCTGTAGAAGTTATTTAGAAAAGGAATCGGGGGGAAATGAAAATATCCCTCAAAAAAAGGTTACTTTTCTCAAAGAAGGCAACGTTTGGGTATGTATGCAATAATGCAAATTTCAGGGCATCTGCTGAAAAAACACACAAAAAAACAATTCCCCCACCACCTTCTCGATTGGATGACCCCACCAACAAATACGAGATTCTAAAAAAAAATAAAAAAATTTCGTTTTCCGAAAAAAATCAAAAATATATTAATTTCCCCATAATAAAAGCAAGACACTCGAGCCCCGACACTCCAGCGTTGTCGTCCTTCCGTTAGCTCGACTCAAAGCTATGGCGCCTGCGCCGCCCGCCCACCGCCGCCGCCGCCACCAAATCCTCTTCTTCCTCCTCATCCTCGCCGTCGCGCCGCTCGCGGCGTTCGCGCAGAAAGACACGGAGGCTGACGCCCTGCTTGAAATCAAAGCGGCCGTCTCTGACCCCTCCCTTGTGCTCTCCGCCTGGAACTCCTCCTCCGGCGACGGACATTGCTCATGGCCGGGAGTCACCTGCGATCCTCTCCAGGCCTTCGTCGAGTCCCTCGATCTGACTGGACTCAACCTCTCCGGCGTGCTCTCACCCTCCGTCGGACGCCTCGGCCACCTCCTCAATCTCTCCGCCGCCTCGAACTCATTCTCCGGCCCCATCCCTTTCGAGCTCTCTCGCCTGGTGAGCCTCCGCCATCTCAATCTCTCCAACAATATTTTCAATGGAACCTTCCCGTCCTCCCTTGCCCGCCTCAAGAACCTCGTCGTCCTCGACCTCTACAACAATAACCTCACCGGCCCCCTCCCGACGGAGGTATCCGAGCTTCCCAACCTCCGCCACCTCCATCTAGGGGGCAACTTCTTCACCGGCATCATCCCGCCGGAGTTTGGTCGTTGGGAGTTCCTCGAGTACCTAGCCGTTTCCGGCAACGAACTCGTGGGCTCCCTGCCGCGGGAACTCGGTAATCTCACCCGTCTCCGGCAGCTCTACGTCGGCTACTTCAACAGCTTTGAGGCCGGCATCCCGCCGGAGATTGGTAACCTATCGTCGCTCGTTCGTCTCGACATGGCCAACTGCGGCCTGACAGGGGAGATCCCACCCGAGCTCGGGAACCTCCGGAACCTTGACACGCTGTTCCTCCAGGTGAACGGCCTCTCCAGCAATCTTCCCCCGGAGATCGGCCGCCTAGGCAGCCTCAAGTCGATGGATCTCTCCAACAATGCCCTCTCCGGTGAGATCCCACCTACCTTCGCGGAGCTCCGCAATCTGACCCTGCTCAATCTGTTCCGCAACAAGCTCCATGGGTCGATCCCAGACTTCCTCGGCGACCTGCCGGCTCTGGAGGTGCTCCAGCTATGGGAGAACAACTTCACCGGCAATATTCCCAGACGGCTTGGGCAGAGTGGGCGTCTGCAGATCCTCGACATATCATCGAACAAGCTCACCGGAACGCTACCGCCGGACCTCTGTTCCGAGAACCGCCTACAAACCCTAATCGCCCTCGGCAACTTCCTTTTCGGCCCCATTCCAGAGACCCTCAGCACGTGCAAATCACTAGCCAGGATTCGGATGGGGGAGAACTACCTCAACGGATCGATCCCCGATGCCCTGTTCAGCTTGCCGAAGCTCTCCCAGATCGAGCTCCAGGACAATATCCTTACCGGTGGGTTCCCGGACACCGGCGCCGCTGCTATCTCGCCGGACCTAGGGCAGATTAACCTCTCCAACAACCGGCTTTCGGGGTCTCTTCCGCCGTCCATAGGAAACTTCTCTGGCCTCCAGAAGCTCCTCTTGAACCAGAACCAGTTTTTTGGCCGCATCCCTCCGGAGATTGGGTTGTTGCAGGAACTCTCCAAGGTGGACTTCAGCGGGAACCGCTTCTCCGGCCAGATGGAGCCGGAAATAAGCCACTGCAAGCTCTTAACTTTCGTCGATCTCAGCCGCAACGAGCTCTCTGGGGAGATTCCACCAGAGATTTCCGGAATGCGAATCTTGAACTACCTCAATTTATCGAGAAACAATCTCGAGGGGAGTATTCCTCAGTCGATCGGCACGATGCAGAGCCTCACGGCGGTCGATTTCTCTTACAACAACCTCTCTGGCCCAGTCCCTTCCGCCGGGCAGTTCAGTTACTTCAATGCGAGCTCATTTGTGGGGAATCCAGATCTCTGCGGTCCTTACCTTGGCTCCTGTAGCCCCGCCATTAACGGCGGCAACTCCAGGCATCCAAAGGGGCCGCTCCCGGCCTCCTTCAAGATGCTCCTGGTCATCGCTCTCCTCGTCTGTTCCATCGTCTTCTCCATCGCCGCCATTATCAAGGCCTGGTCTCTAAAGAAAGCTAGCGAGGCCCGGATGTGGCGTCTCACCGCCTTTCAGCGCCTCGACTTCACCTGCGACGACGTCCTCGACTGTCTCAAGGAGGAGAACATCATCGGCAAAGGCGGCGCCGGGATCGTGTTCAAGGGCATAATGCCCAACGGCGAGCAGGTGGCGGTGAAGCGGCTCCCAGCAATGACCCGAGGTTCTCCGCACGACCACGGATTCTCGGCGGAGATTCAAACGCTCGGCCGGATTCGTCACCGCCACATCGTGAGGCTGCTCGGCTTCTGTTCCAATCACGAGACCAATCTTCTGGTGTACGAGTACATGCCCAATGGGAGCCTCGGCGAGGTCCTCCACGGGACGAAGGGCGGCCACCTGCTCTGGGACGCGCGGTACAAGATCGCCGTCGATGCTGCGAAGGGACTCTGCTACCTCCATCACGACTGCTCGCCGCTCATCCTCCACCGCGACGTCAAGTCCAACAACATTCTCCTCGACTCCAACTTCGAAGCCCACGTGGCGGACTTCGGCCTCGCAAAGTTCTTGCAGGATTCCGGCGCCTCCGAGTACATGTCAGCCATCGCCGGCTCCTACGGCTACATCGCTCCAGGTAATTTCTACAATCAATGGTATTCGCATCGACGACAATCAGCAGCTCGAAAAGGTTCGATTTTACCTTCTGTTTTTCATCAATGGCTGTGTGCTCTGTTTTCCTATTCCTATTCCTATTCCTATTCCTATTCTGTCGTCACTGTGCCAAAAGCCTTCGAACCAAGTACATATACGGCAGGCCTTTTCTCGCATCACTTTCTGTCTCAAATCAACTTTGGGGAAGCAGAGAACTCCAGTCCTCGTTCCGGAACTAAAGTAGCACTTCATTCGTCATCGAACTCAAAGTTTTCCAACTTGTTTCCACAGAGTACGCATACACGTTGAAGGTGGACGAGAAGAGCGACGTGTACAGCTTCGGGGTGGTGCTTCTGGAGCTGGTGACCGGGCGGAAGCCGGTGGGGGAGTTCGGCGACGGAGTGGACATCGTGCAGTGGGTTCGGAAGATGACGGGCTCCATCAAGGAAGCAGCGCTGAAGGTTACAGATCCTCGGATACCTGCAGTTCCTCTGGAGGAGATCATGCACGTCTTCTACGTCGCCATGCTCTGCGTCGAAGAGCAGAGCGTGGAGCGGCCGACAATGAGGGAGGTGGTTCAAATCCTAATGGATCTGCCGAAACCGGCAGCTGCACCGGCGGCCGTCAAGGAGGGAGAATCACGGAGCTCGCCGCCGCCTGATCTCCTGAGCATTTGAAGTGCGGCGGTTTAGTAAAATTTTGCTCAGTGCTTGCGCCATGAGCCTTCTTCCTGTGGGTTCTTTCCTTTCCTGTACAGCTCTTCTAAGTTATGGGGGAAACGGTTATTTAAGGTAGTCGTTTTTAGTAGTTATTCGAGTATTCGGTTTGATTAATTTTGGATGACTAATTTTGTTATATGAAAAATTTTCATCCATCATCTGAGTATATCAGTTAAAACACACGTGGAGAACCAGGGTGATTCCTTTTGGTTGTTAACGTTCCTTTTGGTTGTTAATGCTGCAGGTAGTCCAGCTAATTAATTCTCTACTTGTGTAAGGTGTACAATTTTATCTGGTAAGAGAAATGGTAAAGGTACTTTTATGCGTCCAGTGAAGGAAAGCTGTGAGTGAGGAAGAAATGGTAAAAGGTACTTCTGGCCTTTATGGGTGGGTAAATGCCATCGAGCGAAATAGTAATTATCTTACGAGTTAATATTAAAGAAGAATTGTAAAAATAAATAAAATAAAAAATTAACAAATGAAAAAAAATTCTTCATCTCTTAATTTAATTGAAAAATATTTTACTAAATAATAAAGATAAATTTTCAAACAATTAAATAAATACTTAAATAGATAAATCTTAATTATAAAAATATTAAATAAATAAAAATTATTAAAAATAATATTCGAAGTTCCTACAAAAAATTATAAATGATAGTTTTTGGATTAAAACTTGATCGTAAAATTCTATCCAATAATAAATTTAGATTTATGAATAAATTTCAATTAAAAAAAATTAAGTCTCGTTTTAATATCCGAGTTACAAATTACGGTCAAACTCGACTTTTTTGAATCGATCCTGCAGCAGGAAATGATGAGGTTTTGCCAAGGGATTTGGGGCCAAGTGTGTGGTTTGATGGGAATCAAAAAAGTGATGCGTATTATTCTGGTTCTTCATTTACCTTAACAGGGATGTGCAAAATTTTGATTAAATTAAAGAATGATTTATTAATTAATTGAATTTATTTTTTTACAATAAATTATTTTGATTTTAATTATAAATTTATGAATTATGATCGTTCCAATAAATATAATTATTTCACAATTTAAGTATAATAAATTTGAATACATACAAATATACAATTGATTGTTCACGATTTAATTTAGATTGAGGGATTTTCTTTTTCTTTTTTAAAGGTTTTTTTGTTTGTTTCTTTTTTCTTCCTTTCTCTCTCCCATGTCTTTTCATCTGCTCCACTAACAACACATTTAACTTTTTATTTTTTTTCATTGCCTTTCTTTCCCCGAGAATAATACTAGTTTTCACTCAAATCTAATTCTTTGAAGTGATGGGTGATTTTGCTCCTCTCATCGTAGATCTCAAAATAAGATAATTGAAAATAAATCATGTATTGAACGATTTCCTATATAAAAAGATATTTAATTTTTAAAGCAAAGTATATAGTAAATCAAAAATTTGTTGTCATTTTTAGATTGAACGATTATTGTGCATCTTTTGGTTGAAATTATACTTATGAGAAAGTCATGCATAAATTTCTTCTTTCAGTAAATATTTTTACCAAAATATTTATCTAAGAATATAGCTAGAGAATATGATCTTCCCATCAATAAAAATTATCCTCCGCAACAACCAGAGCTTATCGAGCCCCGACTTCCTTTACTCGTGCGATCATAATGACGTAGGACAATGAGAAAATTTAATAAAACGAGCTCTACTGACCTCAACCTCCAATGACCTTTTCACATAATAGATTTTGGCGGGACTGTCTATTTGGAAAGTGACGTCGGACTAACGACCAAACATCACTAGGAGTACAAACCAACGATCATCGCCCAGTACGACAACCTCTCGTGCGAATGGCCAATGGAGGGTGCCTCACTCGTGTAGTCATCCACACGACCTACCTAGGACTTGCTTGATAGCTTATGTGGATTTTTCACCTCCGCAGTTATATAAAGTTTTACAAAAGTAAATGAATGTATGATTTTTTTTTTCATACAAAGACAACTTTTTTTATCTTTTTCAAACTCTTTCACTCTTGCTCACGCACACGAGCCTTGTACCTTAGTCTAGGGACAAAGTCAAAAGTATCATATTGGAAGGACGAAAATGTGCCGTTGCCTCTCATTTGCCCTTCTTTCATCCCCTATTCTTACATCCTACACCTTTCTTATACAAAAAAAAATTGAAGGGGAGCTGACTTGACTATTAGAGGGATCACGTTGGCAATATCGGCTAGAGAAGGAATCCTAGCAAAAGAAAAGGACTCATACCATAAGCTTTGTTATTTTTTTTTTAATTAGGAAAACAATTAAGAAAAAATACTTTAGCAATAGCATGCAATTCCTTTGCTTCCTCTCAATTATATTCATTGAGTTCATTCAGTGTACATAAACGTAGCTAGCATAATCGAGCTGGCTAATCCCCACGGGATGAACTGATGGCTAGTGCATGAGGTATTGTTGGGGTTAAATCCTGACTAATAGTGCCCTTTTTATGCACTAGTCACTGTTCGGGCTGGCTAGACTAATCCTCATGATTTACCTCTTTCGTATTAGTCCTGAGACGGATTGACGGAAACACTGGGGGCGAACGTTTCACTTTTTGCCACAATAACCGAGCTGGCTAGTGCAATGCCAAATAAGCGGTAAGGTTGAGATAGGTGCGTGTGAGGACAGCGCAGATACGGGCGG
>JBBUKS010039072.1:0-10675 GCA_038050645.1 Hedychium gardnerianum | reverse complement strand
TACACGCATGCACCCAACTGCGATACACATCATACACGTGTGTACCACTACCAATCATGGATAATCAAAATACGAGATTGCATGGATAATAATAGACTATCATAAGAGCAAGCATCTAAGTATCAATGTCAGGAAAATATGAATAGATTTAAAGTAACAAGACTACCTATCAAAGCTATAATTTTCATGCACTAAGTTAAAAGTTCTAAACGAGACAAGGATAGAAGTACTCACCTCCAAATCGTAGATCATGCCGGACGTCCTCAAGTCCAAGTACTTATCCCGAATCAGAGTCTTCCATCATTGAACACATATTATAGCCCAGTCCTATTATAAATCAAGAAACAAACCCATATAAGTATTAGACTAATACTGATAGCAAAACTCACTATCTAGATAATTCCCCCGTCCATTAGTATTAGTCATCCAATTTCTTAATTGTTAATCCAATCATTTCTAGGCTCATGATTTTACTTCTATAGCTCTATAACTAATTCCTTTATATCATAGGGTTTGTTAATTAATCAAACCTAGTTAGTAATAGAGCTTAACCAAGCTTACCTTACGGTTAACATATGATTCTACTTAAATGAAAACCAACTCATGTCCTTATTACTAACAGGTGTTACTCAAACCAAAATGCCAACCAATTTCGAATTCATGTAATTATGCAAAAACCACACATCTTCATCAAATCAAAAACCATAACCCATCTTTACCTGCTATGATGAAACTACTAGAATTGCAAAGATGGCCTAAATAGCTCCAACCAAATCCAAAATTGGCCGAAATAATAAATCTGGTTGCTAATGATGATTGGCGGAAAGGCTTAGATCTGTGCTAGCGAAAACAAAGGAGCTGACGGATCCAGCCGACGGTGACTAGCAACAACTGACAGCTATGAGTTACTGGAGTAGTGGCAGCCTACAATCGAATCCACTCTCACTGTGGTGACCAGAGCAATGCTGGCCGAATACTGGCCTATTCTAGAGTGGCCGCATCACAGGACGACTGGCAGTCTTGGATCTAATCTTCCTGGCCAATTCTGGCCGGAGCAAATCTGGGAAGATTGGCAACTGGTTGGTGATGCTGTGGTGGCCAGATTTGACCTAAGTGGATAATCTAGCTAGAGCAAAGGAAATTGATGGCCGATAGAGATCCCCAGAGGAGAAGAGGGAGAGGAGAAGAAAGATTGGGCCAGGCCTCTCTAATCATGATCTCCGTAGCTTTATCTAGCGGTGACCGACGTTGAGTGCAACGACATTTGGTGGCGGCGCTCCAAGGAGTGATGACAGTCGATAAAAGGGGTTCGCTGTACTTAGCCTAGCTGAAGAGGGCAATGGTCGGCGACCATGTCGGGGAGGAAAGAGCGCCGGAGTGAAGCTGAGGTGATCAGCCGGGCTTCATCGGTGGTGCTTGCGATGGCAGATCGATCGGCATGCTTGTAGGGAGAAGGAGAGGAGAAGGAGCGATGGTGAAACTTAGGTTTCTCCTTTTTAATTAACTTAGGTTAATTAAACCAATTAACCCCCAATTAAATTGGTATTCTAAACAACCCTTATAAGCCTCTAATTTTATCCCCTTAAAGATATCCTAAAAATTCGGTTTTCATCACGGAAATTTAATAAAAATTCTCAATAATTATTTGTTATTATCTTATTATTATTTTATTTACCATATCTTACAATAATAGTAACAGTCCTACAAAACAAAAGTTAGACCAAATATAAGTATGCATGAATAAGACAGTTCGACCTGTCTTGATCTCAACTTAGAAACCTACGTTAGTTTCTTCAGCTGGATCAGCGCCTAAGGTTTATCCCACTGGGATACGACCTCACTGCACTAACTCTAGGTGTTTATCTCAACTCACCTGCCAAACATCGAGTCCTCCAAACCTGTTTGGACTTTTCTCAACATCAGATCGGCCTTCCAGGTCTTCCACTTGATTCGATATCAGGTCCTCCAGACTTATCAAATCCTCTTGCCATATGTTAGGTCCTCTTGACCCATCTGGACTTCCTGCCTAGTTTCATGATATGTCGAGACTTCCTTGTCTAGTATCGGGTCCTTCAGACCTACTAGGGCTTTCAAAGTTGAGATCCTGCACACTGGATTAGTTCATCAGATAACAATAAGACTTAACTTTGAACCTTTGACAACATCAAAACATAGGTTTGATTCTGGTGCTCCCTGCACAAAGAGTCTTCTCCTTCGACAAGTTCAGATCATATATTGTCATATCCAAAGTGATTGTTTACACTGACCATGCAACTATTAGGTACTTGTTAAGCAAAATTGAGACAAATCCTTGACTCGTCCGTTAAGTCCTTTTGCTACAAGAGTTTTTTTTTTGGAAATTAGGTACAAAAAGGGGACTACAAACTTAATCGCATATCACTTATCAAGATTATCCTAGGACATGTGTATGGATAAAGCAGATGGACTACCTATTGATGACACTTTTCTAGATGAGCATCTACGGATGGTAAACAAGGTGGATGCTCCATGGTATGCAGATTTTGTCAATTTTCTCACTTGTGAAATATTGCCCCCATGACTCAATTACATATAGAAAAAGATGTTCTTTGTCAACGTTAAATACTATATATAGGATGAACCCTTGCTTTAAAAAATATGTTCAGATACTATTTAAGTAGGTGTGTGCCAAAGGATGAAATTGAAAATATCCTTCATCATTATCACTCTTTATCCTATGGAGGGCATGCCAATGCTTCCAAAACAACCACAAAAGTTCTACAAGCTGAGCTCTTTTGGCCTCACATTTTCAAGGATGCTTAGAGATTTGTGATGTCTTGTGATCGCAGTCAAAGAACTGGTAATATTTTCAAAAGACACGAGATGCCCCACAATAACATGCTGGAAGTTGAACTATTTGATGTTTGGGGAGTTGATTTCCTTCCTCCTACAATAATGTCCACATTCTAGTGGCAGTGGATTATGTCTCCAAATGGGCAGAAGTTATACCATCTCCAACTAATGATGCGAAGACGATGGTTAAACTCTTCAAGAAGGTAATATTCCCAAGATTTGGAGTCTCGAGGGTGGTCATTAGCGAGAATGGCTCTTATTTAATCGAAAGAAAATTTGAACAACTTCTCAAATAGTAATCTCATAAGATCGCAACACCATACCATCCTCAAACTAGTGGACAAGTGGAGATTTCAAATAGGGAAATCAAAAGCATCTTGGAGAAAACCGTTTCAACATCAAGAAAGGATTGGTCCTTAAAAATAGACGATGCACTTTGGGCATACCAGACAACTTTTAAGACCCCTACTAGAATGACTCCATTTTGGTTAGTTTACAACAAACTTGTCATTTTTCAGTCGAGTTGGAACATAAAACATGCTGAGCAATTCAATGGTTGAATTTTGACTTGAAGATGATTGGAAAAAAGAGGAAACTACAACTAGATGAACTAAGGCTCGATGCTTATGGACTTGCCAAGTCATACAAAGAATGCACGAAGTAATGTCACGACAAACACATAATGCGCAAGGAATTTCATAAAGGGAATATTATGCTACTCTTCAACACTAGGCTAAAACTCTCCCTCGGAGAGCTAATGTCTTGGTGGATGGGACCATTTCAAATTCAAAAGGTATACCTGTATGGAGTAGTGGATATATAGAGTGACTCTTCCGGCCCTCGGCCCCACAAGGTGAACAAACAAAGGTTGAAGAGATATTTTTCTTGACGAGTCTATCAAGGAGGAAGGAACACTCAACCTCCTCGAGCCAAATACAAATTGAGAACAACAAGAGTCAAGCTTATGACCTAAAATAGGCACTTATTGGGTGGCAACCCAAATCAAAAGAGTCACACGGCCAAGCCATGATGGATACCATAGGCATGGCGAGGAGGATAGAAGAGAACATGATCAGGTTGTCTCCAGCCACACAGTCGTGCCCTCCCCAAACGCGATAAGGTCGTTCTCTTCCCCCTTCTTCTTCATAATAAATTTCTTCTTTTCTTCATTTTTCATTGAGGATAATGCTTAGTTTAAGTCAGGGGGTGTTTTGGTAGATTTCCTTTATTCACTATGCATCATATCTATTTGCATCATATTTATTTTCTATTTGTTTTTAATATTATTACTACCATGTTCATCATGCATATAGTTGTTTGTTTCTTATAGACTAACCATAGCATGTTAAAACTTAATGTCTTTGTGATAACATGCTCATATCTTTATCGATTCATATTTTTCTATCTTGTAGCAATAGGACATGAGCATTGTTGAGTTTGAGAAATTTTATTGTAATACTACATAGATAGTAACTCTTTTCACTTACACATAATAATTTGATTTCAAAGATTAAAGCATCCAAAAAATGTTATTATTCATCTCATTGGACTAGTACCTTAATATCCTTAGGGGATCCTCAACACATTTTGGTTACTAAAGAAACACTCGAGTTGAAAAAAAAAATCTACCATTGTAGATAAGTGTGCTCATAAGAAATAAATAATGATTAGGCAGTATCTATTTATTAGCTTCAACATCGAGTGCTCCTTTAAGACCTTGTGTGGGTAGTGCATAACATTACTAGGGGGACGAGCCTTGCAATTGGAAGGTATGTGCTTCTTATGTGCAAAACTCTGGGAACACGATGGAATGACGAAATGCCTTGAATTGGAAATTGATATTTTAAGGTTGAGTTACCTTGCACTGCACAGAGAGAAAATTCAAATTAGGCCTCAGTGAAACTATTTGTATGTCTTTGCTCATTAGTAATACAACTCGATAGGACTAGATGAACTTGCTAGAGATAATGATGTATTATTCACACACATGAGTTTTGATTGTAGGTTTTTGCTTGAGGACAAGCAAAGGCTTAAGCTTGAGGGTATTTGATGTGTGTGATTCATACCCATACTTTCTACCTTGTTTTTCATTTGTTTCTGACAGTACATGAGCATATTCACATTTACTTCAACCATTTTCATACTTTTAGTTTGGGAGACTGCTTGTTTGCACTTTATGTTGACAGGGCACGAAGATCTCGACTTTTGGATGTGTTTGGAGACAAAGAGCCTCATTCCAACACCATACATGACCTACCCATGGTCATGTATCATACTTGGAGGCAAAAACATGCATTGGAGCAACAACACAAAGCCCAGGGAAAAACATGGCTTGGACATGCACGCCGACATGACCGTGCTGAGATCTTCCTCCTTTGGGGTTGCAGCTCAGTGAGCAACATAGTCATGGTGTGCCAAGACATTTTCACCCAAATTTAACGAATTTGATTGGAGACTAAACAACCTTTAAAGGTATAAGAGGAACCAATTTTTGGTGCAGTCAACACCAATAATTGAACTTATATTTTGATGTATGGCAAAGAGTTCAAAGTTAGACATCATGTATTTAATATGTGAGCAAAGTTTGCAAGACACTAAGCATGGCCTAATGGGTAAGGAAGACTAGACATTAGGTATCGAAAAGACCTAGTGGGTAAGGAAGACCATACACTAGGCAAAGGAGTCTTATTGGATTAGAAGGGCCAGACACTAAGTAGAAGATCAGATGAGCTGATCTAGCAGAGCAATTGATGTGTCAGCTAGACCAGACATCAAATAGGGAAAATCCTGATGGGTCAATTAGAAATTGAGCAAAAGAAGAATTCAAAATAGATCAGTTAGACTAGATATTTGGCAGGTAAGTATGGTATGTCCCAGAGAGGTCTTCCATTCCAGAAGATAGTGAGGACATGTTCTAATTGGAACAACCTTAGGCGGTGATCCAACTCAAGGAACTAGCGGAGGTTTCTAAGTCGAGATCAGATAGTCCTAACTATCGAAATAATTCATACATATTTATTTAGCTCTAACTCTGTTTTGTAGGATTATTACTATATATATACTGCGCTAACTTTATTTTGAAGAAAAATAAAGGTCAAGTTGACCAAAGGGTTCAGTCGACCGAACATGGTGGTTCGATTGACCGATCCAAATGGATACGCATAGATCATATTTGAATTCAAGAAAAGAAGGAAATAACCATTTAGTTGATTGATAGGACTTTTAATCAACTAATCATATTTGCTAAGAAAAGATCAGATAAGATCATATCAAGCAGTGAAAGAAATATAGGGTTCAGTCGACCGAACAAGGAGTCAGTCAACCGAACACATATGGTAAGCGCATACCAAATAAGATCAGATCGGATCAAGTAGGAAAAGGAATTTAAGATGTTTAGTCGACCTAACAAGGAGTTGGTCGACTGATAAAGGTTGATTTCATGGGAGATACGATCTGGGTAGATCAAGAACCTGGACACGAAGTCGAGCAGATTCAAGAAATTGGTCGATCGAAAAAGGTTCGGTCAATCGGTTGAAAAACTTATAAAAAGAGCCTCAAGATCCGAGACTCATAATCAATTCTCTCAACGATCCATCTATTTTCTACTGTTTCATCCATGCAAGTCCTACTACTACTACGCCGAGAGGCTCTTCGACAACTTATGTCGAATCTTGATTCAAGTGTTGTCAGTAACATTTAATTACTTTTATTAAAGGGATAATTGTTTGTTACTATCACCTTCATCTCTATACGCCTTCCTCCTTCTCCGAAAGCTTTTCATAGAGGAGATTTTAGTGATTTCCTCTTTGAAAATGGTCCAAGGGATCATGGGCCTTGGAGTAGTAGTCATTGGGCCACGAACCAAGTAAATCGCCTGAGTCCTTCTTGTCTTGCTTTATTTTCCACAACGTATCTATCTCTATATTTGTTTTTGTAAAAGGAAATTTTTAAACGAACGATATTCATCCCCCCACCACCCCTCCTTCTCCTCTATCATGCCTTTTGGTCCTACAATTGGTATTTGAACCTAGACGCTCTGAATATGCTTAATCGCCTTTTGAGTTTTTGAAAAAGCTTTTCTTTTCTTTAAACAAAATTTTCAAATCTTTTAGGTCTTTTATTATATATATTACATTGCTTACCCAAGACTCTAAAAAGTCTTGGAACCTCTAAGTTTCATCTTTACAATAAATTGTTGTAAATTGAAGTATACAACACCTCTCACCCACTGCTCTTCAATGGAAAAAATTTCCAATTTTGAAAAGGGTGGATGGAGCAATATCTAAAGACAAAAATTTATACATGGATCATCATCAAGAAGGGATTCACCATCCCAATCAATGAATCCATAGAATTACTAGATATGGAAAGGTGGACTTCCAACATCAAGAAGAAGGCTCAAATTGATGCTCGAGTCACCTACACCCTCTAGTATGGATTGACGGATGAAGAACTTGATCAAGTCAGAGTCTTCAACAATGCTAAGGAGCTTTGGGAGAAGTTGGTAGAAATTCACAAAGAACCCATGCTTCAAAGGTAATGAAAAATAATCTTAAGT
Source organism: Hedychium gardnerianum (assembly GCA_038050645.1). Lineage (NCBI taxonomy): Eukaryota > Viridiplantae > Streptophyta > Magnoliopsida > Zingiberales > Zingiberaceae > Hedychium > Hedychium gardnerianum. The sequence goes on along the minus strand of JBBUKS010039072.1, from coordinate 3,285 downwards.
TAAATAAATTATCTAACGATGAAATGCAAGACAATGAATCATCTTTGGAAAAATTCAACATGGTGGAATTAAATCAAACGAACTTCACAATTTTAATGGAAAATGAAGAAGTGTCCACACCCGAATCTTAGTCAGAGTCCGAATCAAGTCACGGATCCATATCTGGTTTAGAAGATCAAGAAGAAGACTTAAACTCTCCCCTAGTTAATAAAACATACAATGTAATTTCTTGCTTAACTAGGAAGTTAGATAAATTAGAGAAACAAATTAGATTCCTCCAAAAGGAGATAAAAATCCTTAAGGAGTAGATCAATCTAAACCCTTCAACTAACCAAGTTCAAGAAGGAAGCCCAATTCAAAGGGTTGTGTACAACAAATCTGGACTTGGAACTTTAGGCTCCAAAAGTCATGTTGAAGAGTTTAAGAGAATGTTTGAAAAGTTAACTCCAGGCTCCAAGTACCTAAACATGATACTTGGGACTCAAAAGGCTGTGTACAACAAATCTGGACTCAGATACAAATCTAACACTCAACATAGAACTTACATGTATTTACTAAATAAAAATATTAACAAATATGTTTAAGCATGGATTCCAAAATCACACTTGAAAAACAAAGTATGAATTAACAAATTTTGAATTCCAAAAGAGCATGTTTACTATGTTGATAAATAATACCAAATCTGTGATCCAGGAGGAGGGGAAAATAAAGTGATATCATTAATTTAGGGGGATCATGTATTTTTATTTTTGATTTATTGCCAAATTTGTTGGTTTATTTAATGTCTAAAATGCCATGTTTTCTTTTTGCTTAATGTAGAATGATTATACATGAAAAATGTTTAACCAACCTTGATAAACTAGCATTGAAATGGGTTGGGATGATAGTATGCTAAGGAAGCTATATTGAATGTATGTCTAGGTTAAATCATATGTGTTCTATCTGGTGCATTAGACTTATTGGATCTAGTTGAAGCTAACCTAGTCAAACATGAACTAGTTAGACCAAAACTTAGTATTAAATTCCTTGGGTTGGTTGTTTTTGAGAAGCTTTATCAGGCACATGATTACTTTGATGATGTCCTTTGTGACTCACCATAGCCTGGAAGCTTACTTTATAAACTCAATCTTGGTGGATCCAAAGCTAAATTTGAATCTAACTCAAGGTTAAATAGTCTTTTTCAAAATTCAATAATCAAATTCAAAATTAATTAATCTTAATCTAAATTAATAAGCAATTTCAATTAATCCAAAAATAATAATCAATTTAAATTCAATTATTTTTCAACAAAATTAATTAAATTTGAAAATAATTTTGAACTTAATTAAAATTAATTAATTAACATTAAAACTTAATTTAATTATTTTTCAACCTAATTAATTAAATTAATTTTTAAGTTAATTAAATAAATTCGAAATTAATCTATAATTCTTAATTAATTTTAAACTCAACTTTTAATTAATTTTAACTAAATTCTTAATTAACTTAATTTGAAATTAATAAACCCGAAATTAATTCTAAATTAATTTTAACTTAATTAATTCAAACTTATCCAAAATTAATAATTAACCAAGAAAAATTCTAAATTTATCTTAACAAATTATTGAATTAAGTATCTCACATAACCATAAGGTTAAAGTGTCTTGAAAACATAGAAAGGGTGAGATGAATAAGGTAAATTAAGTTAACTCCACCAAACCAAAAGTTTAGTCAAAGCCTCTACTTTATGTGTAGGAACTTAAAAGTTTAAATCAATGGATGTTGGATAGTGAGTGCTCCAAACATATGACTAGAGATCATCAAAAATTCACCAAGTTAAAATTCAAGAATCTAGGATCAATAGCCTTTGGAAACAATGGAAAATTTAAGATAATTAAGTCAGGTAACATTGAACTTAAGTCTAAATTCATTATTCGCAAAATTTTACTTATTGATAATTTTGATTTCAATTTGCTTAGTATTAGTCAATTGTGTGACGTAGGTTATGTAGTTGAATTTCACGCTAATGAATGCTTAATTAAAGGCTTTAATATAACCTTAAAAGGAATCCGACAAAACAACATCTACACTATCAACTTACCTAGTTTCTCACTTAAGTGTCTTTTGACCCAATAAGAGAAAAGTTGGTTGTGGCACAGAAAACTAGCCCACACCCATTTTAGGAATGTATCAAAACTAAGTAAAAGTGAACTAGTTAAACGACTACCTAAATTAAGAAACATGGAAAACAAAGTTTGTAATGCTTATCAACAAGGAAAACAAACCAAATGTACACATAAACTAACTAATCAATATCAAACAAATTCAATTCTTGAACTACTACATGTTATATTTGAGAGATGTCCTAAGGCAACACTACAAAAAAATAACAATTTTGCAACAAATTTAGCAACGAATTTTACTAATAAATTTGTCGTAAAAATTTTTGCGACGAAAAATAATTCGTCCCAAAAATCTTGTCCCAAAATTTTGCAATGAAAATATGTAGATTCGTTGCAAATTTTACGACAAATTATAGGTTCATCGCAAAATTCGTTCCTATTTTATGACGAAAGAATAATTCATCGCAAAATTCACCAAGCGCAAATCTGCAACAAAAATAGAATTCATCGCAAATTAGTTGCAAATTTGCGATGAATCCTGTTTTCGTCGCAGATTTGCGACGAATCTTGTTTTCGTCGCAGATTTGCGACGAATCTTGTTTTCGTCACAGATTTGCGACGAATCTTGTTTTCGTTGCAGATTTGTGACAAATCCTATTTTCGTCGTAGATTTGCAACCAATCTTGTTCTCGTTGCAGATTTGTGATGAATCTTGTTCTCGTCGCAGATTTGCGATGAATCATGTTTTCGTCGTAGATTTGCGACGAATCCTATTTTCATTGCAGATTTATGACGAATCCTATTTTCATCGCAGATTTGCAATGAATCATGTTTTTGTCGCAGAATTATGATGTAGAGTAATAATTATCATAATTTTGCGACGAATCCATTTTCGTCGCCAAATTCATCGCATAATGTATTTTTTTTAAAAAATATATTTTAGGAATTTATCATATATACATCATACATAACATCTGATATGAAGCAAACATACACATTTTACACATCATAATTATATACATCCTAATTATCATTCATCAATATAAGTCAAAACAAACATATCTAAAATAAGTGAAAACAAACATATCAAATATATCCATACAAGCCAACAACTAAAGACAAATGATAATATCTAATAATCTTCAAGTTCAACAACTAAATACAAATGAAAATATCTCATACA
>JBBUKS010039051.1:0-10676 GCA_038050645.1 Hedychium gardnerianum | reverse complement strand
ATTTTGTTATCTTGCTCATTAGTGAAACTACATGATAGGAATAGAATGATTCACTAGGGATTATGATGCAGTATTTATACACATAAATCTAGATTATAGGTTTTACTTGAGGACAAGCAAAGGTTTAAGTCGGGGTATGTGATGTGCATAGATTATATATATGTTTTTATGCATTGTTTGACGCACATCTACTTATATTTCATTTGCATAATTTATACTTATTGCACCCTATTTTATTATTATGGCATACTTCTACTCCACTTCATTCGGAGATCTGCTCTTTCATTATTTTCATTGATAAGACGCATTTTGGAGCAAAATGGAGCTTGAATGGAGAGACGAGCAGAAAGCAAAGCAGAAAGTAGAGTAGGAAGCAGAGCAGCCATGACCAAAGCCACGACGGTACCTCAGCTCAAGCAGAGCAAAGGCCACGGTAGTGCCTCCCAGGCACGACCGTGTGACTTTCTTGGGAAAACCTAGACACGGGTCGTGCCTCCCAGGCACCACCATGTCTCCCAGGCACGGTCATGTCTAGCCAACCATGCCTTCTCAACAGGGGTCGGGGAGGCAAAATCATGTCTCCTTGGTACGTTCGTGTCTAGCCTACCATGCCTTCTCAACAGGGGTCGTGCCTCCTAGGCACAATAGTGCCTTGCCTCCAGACATCCCTCAACACACGGTTGTGTCTCCCAGACACGACCGTGTCTCCTAGACACGGTCATGCCTCCAGATGTCAAGAAAGTAGGACAGTGTCGTGCCTCCAAGGCATGGTTGTGCCTTACCTTCGCATGGGTTATGCCTCCGAAGCACGATCGTGTCTCATCCTTAGACTCAGGCCATGCCTCCCAGGCACGGTCGTGTGGCAAAAAGTAGGGCCCATGCCCTAACACTATAAAATGAGATTTTTGACCCTCTTTTGGGAATCTTTGGTTTGGGATTCATCCCCTCTCCTTAGGGAAGGGTTCTCCCCTTAGGGGGGAAACCCTTGAACTTCCATCTCCTCCTCCTCAACAATTTGTCCACCTCCGGAGCAAGGAAACATCCCAAAGACATCGACTTTATCTCGATAAGCATCTCTTCTCCCTCTATTCTCATATTTTGGGTTGTAAGAATGCTCTATTTTGTGTCTTTTGTTTGTTCTTCATTATTCATGGAGTAGTCCCTTGAATTCAAGAGTTAGGGAGTAATTATGATGTGTGATTGATGCATGAACTATGTATATATCCTTTCCTTGTTTAATGAAGTATTTATGTCTTGTTCTATGTGTATTGTGCCTACAACATGTTTGACGAAATGTGTGTGTGAGTAATGCATGTAGAAGTAAGGGATTTACATTTATATTGAGGTTCGTACTAGGCTGGATAACTGAGAGATTCTTAGTGATAGAGGACACCCAATCAACCAGACTTATATACCCTTAGTGATAAAGGGTATCAATACTTATCCACTTCCTAGAGTCAAAAGACATTGACATAGGGGTTATTCCTTACTAGGACATTCTAATGGTATTCCATTCTGGAAATCTATTAGAATATAAGAATGGAAAATAAGGAGATGAATATACATTAGGGATATTAATTAGCATCATAATGAAACCGAAACCCTAGAACCATTCTCCCCATAACCAACTTCTCAACCTTCTCTCTCATCCCCTCTCTCCCTCTCTCTTGCTCTCTCTCTCTCAAGCTCTTTCTCACACACACACTCTCTCTCTCTAGTTCACAAACTTCTGAACTTTGATGGTCTAGATAACTTACTTTACAAAATTACTAGTGCTTAATCAATAGTCCTTGTGGATGCGATAATCTTTTATATTACTGATGACGTAAACGTGAACTTGCGGGAGCGTAACAAGTTTTTGGCACAATTGCCAAGGACTATTTTCGATTAACATTAGTTGATTAGTAATTTAGTTATTCTATACCTTTTTATTTTTCTTTCTCTTGAATTTTACTACTACATGTCTATTTTGTTTTTACTATTTTCTTTTAGATGGACATGTATTCTTTGAACACAAAGTTGAATGCTCTAATTCAAAGGTTTAATCAAATCAATGCTGTGAATTTTATTAATATCTTTTATGAAACTTATGGTGCAACAAGTCTTGTGAACAATAATTGCCCAAGACTATTTGACCATTCACAAAGAATACATGAAGAAAAATGGGATGTCTTCCCTAACTACACTTAGTGGACATGACAATATTATTGCGAGGCTTGTGAATAAATAGGTCATACAATTGAAAATTGCATTAGGATATACAATCTGGAAACATCATTGGACAATCTCAGTAAAAAGCTTGATGGATTGGCCTCTTCACATTCACACACACATGGCCCTAGTGTGAGGAACCCCCAAATTTTTTGCCACAATTAGTGATAAGGAAATTATGGACATGATATGGAAGTCCAACCTTCATCCCAAATAGATAGAATACTAAAAATGGAAGAAAACATCCAAGCCTCTCAAGCTCAAATGCACGAAGATATCAAATAAATGGATGGTAAGTGCATTAACATAAACTCATTATGCATTAGAATGTCAACTCGACTCTCAGCTTAGGAGGAGTCTAGGATGAGTTATGATAATGAAGATGAGCATGAGAAACATGAAACTGAGAGTTTGACAAAGGAGGGTATTACTCTAATTCATATACCTCCAAATTTCGAAGATTTAGGTTTTGATGTTGATATATTATGTCCTGCATATGATGATGTTGTGAGCGGAAGTGTAGGAACTTGTGCTATGGAAGCAATGACCCAAGAATCACTTCCTTTGGTCACACAATCACTTAAAACTATGGACACTGTAGGAATTGAATTTGTTGATATTGATAGTGTAGGGACTTATGCAATAGAGGCAAAGTCCAAAGAATCACCTCTTTCAGTGGCACCACCACCATCTGAAAACATGTTCAATGATTTTCTCTCTTTGGTGATTTGTATGATTTTATTTGATATATCATATGCTACTAACCAATTCTTTTTTGACCATGTTGGTGGAAGGAAGTATGTTGCATAGAAATCACATGAACGAACTCAGGACGAACTTTTGAAGGAGAGCATATTTGTAGAGAAGCTTTGAACCCTTGATAAGAGGGTTTTAAAATATCTTACTCCTCCAAGGGCAAGATTTAGATGAAGCAAATAAGGGGTCGAGCTATAACCTAAAACAAGCACATCTTGGGAGGCAACCCAAGTTTTTCTTTGTTTTCACTTAGGTTTTCATTTATGTCATTATTTTTATTCCATAGTTTTAATCCTTTTTGCTTTGTCTAATTTCAGGTTTAATAACATCCATGAGCTAGCCATGATGTCATGGGTGTGAAAGAATTTTTTGAGAAAAATTGAAGACAAGATGTTCCTTAAAAAAATAAGGCTATGTGGGCTTCTACATTAAGCACATGGTTGTGTCTCATTAGACATGGTCGTGCCTCACATTCAAGCCAAGGTCGTGTCAATTAGACACGACCATGTCACCCAAACAAAAAGAAGTTAGGCCAAGGTTGTGTCAACTAGACATGGCGGTGCTCCATCCTTTAATGCAGGTCGTGTCATCCATGCACGGTCGTGCTTTATCCTCAAGCTGAGGTCGTGTCTCACAAACACAGTCGTGCGAGCCAAGAGACACGGCCATGTCTCACAATCAGTGGCCATGTCTCCCTCTATCAATGTTATCTCCGCTCTAAACAATTCCAACTTTCAATCCGGGATGAAGCACAGGGCGTACAACCATTCAAATCAAAGATAATTTGAAGATCTACGACTTGGAACCAAATTCATTTTGTATGGACCGCATCTTGGACCCAAGAACATCGTTGAAGAGAAGAACACAACAAGGGTAACAACTCTTAACCCCCTTTGGTATGCTTTCTATTTAAGCATCAATTATATAGGACATGTCATACTATTCTTGTGATGATGAATTTGTCAACTCTCTATATCTAGACAAAACATGAATTGACTAGTCCTAGCCTTAGGGATGGTAGTAATTCATTGATAGGTCAAGTAGGATGATTGAATTGGTGAGTATGATGTATCCTACTTAAGTTAAGCTAATCCTTCAAATTTATATAATTTGGTGGAAGTTAACAATATCCATGAAATTTGTTATAAAGAAAGTCAAATTATTCTAGAGTTTTTTAACAATAATTATCCTATGACTTTAGATGGATTTTATTGTGACTTTCAACTATTTGGTTTTAAGAACTATTATCATTTGAGGTTTAATTTTTACCATAGCCTGAAGAACCCCTGATCTTGATTTGTTTATGACTTGAGAGCGCTAGAGGTAGCTTGAGGATGGAGAAGTAGAATTGAATTATCATATAATTTATAGGGATGGTGACTCTTATTATAGATTTATATTAGACACATCTCCTATGCCCCACCTACCCATCCACATGTGTTTCATCTCCTAGTGTAGGTTTTGCTTGAGGACAAACAAAGGTTTAAGTCTGGGGTGTGATGTGCGTAGATTATACATACTTTTATGCATTGTTTGACGCACATCTACTAATATTTCGTGAGCATAATTTACACGTATTCCACCCTATTTTATTATTATGGCATACTTCTACCCTTTTAGTTCAGAGAACTGCTCTTTGCATATTTTCATTAACAGGACGTGATTTAGAGCTAAATTAGATTTTGGGCAGCCTGCACATGAAAAGTAGAACGACCATTACTTTTCACACGGTTAGAATTTTGAGCTGAATAAACTTCCAAAATGTAGAGAACTTCAATATCTACAACTTTTCTTCAATGTGAAACAGAAGAATCCATTATCTACCCATGATAAAAGGCACGACCGTGCCTCTTAGGCACGCTTATGCCTCTCAGGCACGCTTATGCCTCTACGGCATGCTTGTGCCTCTCAAGCATGGCCGTGTTTCCTGCTCTACCTAGATTTATATACCAAACTTTGAACGGCCATAACTTTGTACATGGTTGGAGTTTTAGGATGAATAAGCTTCCAAAATGTATATAACTTCAATATCTACAACTTTGCTTTAAAGTTCAAGATGAGAAAATAATGTCTAGCCATGCTAAAAGGCACAGTCGTGGCCCCTTCTAGAAGCTCCTCATTTGTAGGTCGTGCCTCAAGGCACAACCTTGTTTAGGCTCCAGAAGCTCCTCAATTGTAGGTCATACCCCAGAGGAATGGCCATGCCTCACTTCTAGAGTACAAGCCATGTTTCTTAGGCACGAGTAGTATTTTTTTAGGCACAGTCATATTTTTTTAGGCACGGTCGTGTTTTTTTAGACACGGGCATGTCGAATTCTAGATAGCTTGCAGACCAAAAGTAAACAGCTATAACTTTGTGCTCGATTGGAGTTTTTGGAAAATTCAACTACCAAAATGTATATAACCTCACGATCTACATCTTTTATTCAGAGCCCAACCCGATATTAAGTGGTTTAAGGTGTGAAAAACTAGGTTTTGTGAAGCCTAACAAAAGGGGCAGATCTGGAAATTCTAAGCAAGTATAAAAGGGCCAAAAAATCACTTACTTGGCAATCTTTAGGTTAGTGTTTCAGCCCCTCTCCTTGAGTAAGGGTTCTCCCCTTAAGGGAAAACCCTAGGGCTCTCATCCACCTCCATCCTTGACAATCTGTCCACCTCCAGAGCAAGGGAACATCTCCAATGACGTCGGACTTCAAGGATAAGCACTCTCTTCTCTCTATTTCCATATATTGAGTCGTAGTTTGCTATTTTCTCATATTTTGATTGTAATCCACTTGTGATGGAGTAGTTCTCCCTATTCTAGAATGTAGCGAGTAATTATGATGTGTGATTGATGTATGAACTATGTATATGTCATTTCCTTATTTAATGAAGTGTTTATCTCTTGTTCTATGTGTATTGTGTCTACTACGTGTTTGACGAAATGTATGTGTGAGTAATGCATGTAAAAGTAACGGATTTACCTTTATGTTGAGGTTACTATTAGGCTGGATAACTAAGGGATCCTTAGTGACAGAGGACACCCATTCAACAGGACATACATACCCTTAGTGACAAAGGGTATCAATACTTACCAACTTCCTAGAGTCAAAAGACCTTGACATAGGGATTATTCTTTGCTAGGACATTCTGATGGTACTCCATTTTGGAAATCTGTTAGAATTCCTACACGAATATAAGAATGGCAAATAAGGAGATGAATATGCATTAGGGACATTAACTAGCATCATAATAAAATTGAAATCTTAGAACCATTCTTCCCTCTCTACCAACTCTTCCCTCTCAACCAATTCTTCCCTCTCAGAAGCAACTCTCTCTCTCTTCTCTCTCTAGTTCTCAAGCGTTCAGCCAGCCTTCGATCGTCTAGATAACTTACTTTACGAAATCATTAGTTCTTAATCAATAGTCCCTGTGGATATGATAATCTTTTATATTACTAACAACGTCAACATGCACTTGCGTTATGTAACAAGTGGTGTGTTGTATGAATTCAGTTCATGGACAAAAGATATCAAGAAAGTAGCCTAAGCTAATGCAAGAGCAACTACCATCATCCAACTATGCAAAAGAGCTTTGGGAAAAGCTAAGTGAAGAAAATGAAGAGTCAGTTGAATCATAACAAGTTAGTTTCACCGCTCTCATGGCCAAGTTAGACTCAGAAAACTCAACTCAACATGAATGGATGTTGGACAATGGCTACTCCAAACACATGACCATGAACCAATGGTTGTTCACTTCACTCGAGCTTAAAGAAATAGGAATTGTTTTCTTCAAAAACAAAGAAAAATTGAAGGTACTACGGTCAAGTAACATAATTTTGAATTCAAGTCTATTTATTAAGAAAGCTCTTTATGTTGAAAATTTAAGTTTAAACTGCTCAGTATAAGTCAACTCTATGGCACTGGATATAGGATATAATTTCTTTCAAACAAATGGATTGTTAAATTTGTTAAGGAACCAAAATTGGCCTTGTTAGGAGTTAGGAAAACTAACATATTTACTATTAGTCTACCATCCTCCTCACACAAGTGCTTTATTGCACAACAAGAGGAACTAGGTGTTGATTCCTACAGATAAATGCACGATGAAATTGCATAATTGAATGACTTATAGTGATTTCCTTATCGATCTAGAGATCTAGGCTTGTCGTCTGAAGGGACAATTACAAACTTGAACTACCCTTCAGTGTTTAATGAACCAAATCCCTCTTTACTTCTTGGATGTTCTTCTTTTAGAGCCAAAAGAAAACCCTCCTGTCTAGCTTTCACACATGTGCTTAGCCTTTCATAACTTGGTCACACAACTAAGAACGTGCAATTACTGCACATAGTGCATTACTGCACTATGTGTAGATAATGCTTATTGCACTAGGTGCAGTAACTACATGGAGTGCAGTAATGTACTACTGCCAACATCTCGCATTCATCCAAGTCAAGTCATAAAGACCAAATAAGAACATCCAATTCATACTTAAGAAAAAATGATTCATGCGACAGCAACCATACTAAGCAATTAATGCTAAGAAAGTTATTACATTTTACATAGCTGCTTCTCAAGACAAACCAAAGACATCAATATCTTGCATTTACCTCAGATTAAATCATTTACATCAATACAAACATCTCTAATCCCTCATAATGACTTATGTCGAGAGCATGTTCAATATCTCCAATCAATACAATTATTCATAGTCACATTTTATGTACTCAACAATAAATGTAATTGGTCGACTAGTGAATAAATATCAAAGATGTAAATCTATTTTAATCTTCCTTTTTAGCTAGAATGCATTCATTTTAATCAGTCACTTTCTTAGTTACGTTCCATTGACTGAATCATCCATAATCAATAGGATACATGGTAAAGTAGCAGACCCTAATTAAAACTTCAAGTACATAGCTAAATAGTAACTTAGGATAAAAAACCAAGATTATCTTATAATCTCAAGGGTCTCACATACTAGAGAAGCAGAGATTTATTCTCCAACTACCTTTATTGTTGCTATAGCACATGTGGTATGAATCACATGCTACAATGTTTTTCTCTTTACTAATAAAGAGTGCATGTTTTTCTTAATTTTAACATTGTACAAATTTTGATATAGACACTCCCAATGCCTAATCTTGAATTCAACTCATGAATTCTAATTTTCCCTTTAGCAGGTTCAGTAAATGGTGGGTACTTTTACTTCAATCAATTTACAAATGATCTCATCTTGATAAAACTATCAAGGCAACCCTAACTTACAAGTATGTCTCCATTCACAGCTTCATTAGTTGTTCCATAAGTAATGGTCTTACCTCTATTTATACTTAACAAATAGAGATGATTGTCCATGTGAGTGGACAAATCTCAACCTGCCAACATGCTCATCGAGACTTTATCCAAATGTAAAGATAACATATACATTGAATAAATCATGACATTTCACATATCTTATTTTCTTTACAATCTGTTACATTCTATGAAGTCCCAAAGACTTCACATGTCTTTGAAATGACTATTTAGTCAATGGCTTAGTAAAAGGATATGCTAGCATAACACGTGTAGAGATATACTCAATTATTATTTTTTTTTCTTGTTTATAATATCCCTTATAAAGTTATACTTAATAGCTATGTGCTTGCCCTTGTTGTGATATTTGGGATCCTTAGAAAAAACTATAGCCGCATGATTGTCACAGTACACTGTAACAGGACTCCCACACTCCTTAGCAATCTTCAGATGCTTCAAGAACCTTCTTAACCAGACAGCTTCTTGCACAGCCATTGCGTAAGCCACATACTCAGCTTCAATTATTGATAGCGCTACACAAGTCTATTTCTTGTTGTTCCATGAGATGGCACCACCATTCAATAAAAAGGTATAGCCAGCTGTAGATTTTCTATCATTAAGGTTTCCTGCCAATCTGCATCTATGTAGTCCTTTGGGCTCATTTTAGATCCTTGAAAATAAAGACAATAATTTGTTGCCCCATTAAAATATTTGAATATCCTCTTCACCGCTTTCCAATGTCTTGATCCTGAGTTTAAGTGGAAATGGCTAACTAAGCCAATAGCATAGTTAATATCAAGACGTGTACACAACGTAGTGTACATTAAACTACCAATAGCACTAGCATATGATTTTTCCTTCATCTTTGCTATTTCCTCAAGAGTCTTGGGACACATACTTTTTCTCAAAATAGTACCTTTTGCTATAGGTATTTGTTCAATGTTGCAATCTGACATATTGAAGTGTTGTAGAATCTTAGTGATATAAACCTCTTGAGACAAACTCAAAAGTTTTTTAAATTGATCTCTTATGATCTTTACTCCTATGATGTACTCAGCTTATCCCATATATGTAATGTCAAATTGTGATGAAAGTCATGATTTGATTTCTATCACAAATTTTATGTCACTTTCAACTATTAGCATATCATAAACATATAATGATAAGATGACAAACTTTCATTTTTCCTTTCTTATGTAAACACAATGATCCTCATTAATCATTTCAAAATCATACGATAAAATGACTTCATTAAATCTTATGTTTCATTGTCTTGATACTTGCTTTAGGTCATATATAGACTTTTTAAGTCTATATACTTTATTCTCTTGGCCCTCAATAATATAATATTCTAGTTGTGTCATATAGATCTCCTCATCAAGCTTACTGTCTGGTTGTGCCTTCAAGGCACAGTTGTGTGAGCTTCTTGGGAGACCTCAAGCCTAGATCGTGCCTAAAAGGCCCGATCGTGCCTAAAAGGCCCGATCGTGCCTTATCTTCAGTGATTTCTCAGACAGGGGTCATGCCAAATAGGCACGGTCGTGCCTCTAGCCTATGTCTCCTCAACACTCGGTCGTGTCATCCAGGCACGATCATGTCTTCTCCTTAGCCAGGGGTCATGCCAAATAGGCACGATCGTGACACCACAAAGCAACTCCTCAAGCCCAGGACGTGCCTTCCAGGTACAGCCGTGCCTCAGCCCCAATAGAAGCCAAGGCCAGGGTCGTGCCTTTCTGGCATGTCCGTGTGAGCTTCTTGGGAGACCTCAAGCTTAGGTCGTGCCCAAAAGGCATGATCGTGCCTTGTCTTCAGTGGTTTCTCAAATAGGGGTCGAGCCAAACAAGCACAATCGTTCCTCCAGCCCGTGTCTCCTCAACACACAGTCATGCCTTCTCCTCAACCAGGGGTCATGCCAACCAGGCACGACCGTGCCTCCACAAAGCAGCTCTGCAAGCCCAAGACGTTCCTTCCAGGCATGTCCGTATGTCCAGGAGACAGGGTCTGTGCCCTAGCGCTAAAAAAGGAGATTTTTCATTCCTATTTCATATCTTTGGTTTGGGTTTTAGCCTCTCTCTTTAGGGAAGGGTTCTCCCCTTAGAGGGAAACCCTAGAGCTTTCATCTCCTCCTCCTTGATGGTTCATCCACCTCCTGAGCAAGGAGACATCCCGAAGACACTAGCTTCATCTCGATAAGCATCTCTTCTCCCTTTATTCTCAGATTTTGGTTGTAAGAATGCTCTATTTCGTGTCTTTGGTTTGTTCTTCCTTATTCATGGAGTAGTTCTCCCATTTTTAGGAAGTAATTATCATGTGTGATTGATATATGAACTATGTATAAGCTCATTTCCTTATTTAATAAAGTGTTTATGACTTGTTCTATGTGTATTGTGCCTACTACATGTTTGATGAAATGTGTATGTGAGTAATGCATGTAG
>JBBUKS010039000.1:0-10678 GCA_038050645.1 Hedychium gardnerianum | reverse complement strand
GACTTGGACTTTTCATTGTCCCAATGAAACGAACTCAATAAGGTGGATGAGGGCTAGGAGAAAATCTAGGTACTCGGGGTAGGTTGTCAAGATGCTCATGGTACAGATAAGGCAACCTGTTGTTTCATCACATCTAAAGAATGCCTAAATTCCTCCTCCCTTGTCCACTCCCGGTACTGATGATTAACAAAATTAGACACATGACCCTGAAACTCCTCTGTCCTTAATGATCCAGTTGGCTGAATTTCTAATGGAAATGTGTTCGAGGTTAGATAGAAGAGGGAATTCATTCTTCCTAATAAAATTGTATTCTCTCTCTTCCCGACATATCATTTTCATCGTCATACAAGTATCAATATCGATTTTGGAGCTACCATATATAACTTCTAAACCAAATAGCTCACAACCCAAGTTTGCGGCAATGCATGTAATCAATCCGCCAAATACTATAGTACTCGAAGATGCCTTACTGGATCTCACTAGGTTTTGAAGCAAATGAAAACCCGAATCAAATTTAATCTCATTTAACATAGCCCAAAAATAATAGAGCTCTAATCGTACCACACCATTGCTTTCACCATGACCAAACATGCTCTTACTCATAACACAGTGTAGTTAATGAAAAACTGAATTTTGAAGACAAGAGGCCTTAGAGCGTGAAGGGTCATAGGGTTCATTGGACTCAGCAATTTCACTCCAAAATGTATTACTATTAAAGAACAATCAAACCTATGAAATCCCTCATTGGGAAACCTAAAATAATTATTGAAATTATAAAGAGATCACTCATAATCATGATTCATTAAGAGAAAACTAATCTTCCCATCGGTGTCGCTATCGGAAGTAAAGTTGGTCTTTAAAGAGCTTAGGAATTCAAGGGTAATCCTAGGATAGGTTGGGGTATGAATATTCATCAAATCATTCCAACATAAGTTGCTAATCAACCATTCCACATCATTTCTAATTTCTAAGACATCCAAAGTATAATTGTCAAGGTATTGAGTACAAATTAATTTTCAGATAACGAGAACATCAAATCTAGCTTTTTGCTCATCATTATGAAAAATGATACTAAAAGAATCCTCATTACCTTCATAGCGTGCTCAACATTTTCCTTTGTTGAATGCCTTCCCTTTACAAGAAACCTTCCCTTTTTCTTTGTCGAAATCATCCCCTCCGCTAGATCCACCACTTTTGCGAATCGCTTCAACATCTTGTAAGGTTTCAAGGGAAAGAGGAAAAATTTATTGTTTGTGGGGGAAGAGGAAGCAAGAGAGGAGAGATCTTGAAATCTTAAGATACAAGAGCTAAAGATCTTAGATCTTGGAGAGAAATCAAGGAAGGGGAAGAAAGAAGATGCGAGATCTTGAAGAGCTTGGATTCATGAAGGGAAGAATTCAAGAAGAGGGATCTTGAGGAAAGGAGAAGGCTTGTTTGGAGAGATTTGAGAAGAAATGAGGAAGGAAGGGGCTAGATCTTGTTTTGGAGAAGAGATCTAGTGGTGTGAAGAAGAGAGAAGAAGGGGGTGGAAGAAGATAAGGCACAACTGTGTAAGTGTAAGGCACGGGCCATGCCTCAGGATTTTATTACCCAATTTAGACCGCCACACGGCTGTGCCAAAAGGCACGGCCTTGGCATGGTTGCTTCGGGCTTCTATGGGATCCCTATTTTGGCACGGCCTCGGCGTGGTTGCTTCGAGTTTCTATGTGATCCCTCACACAGCTATGTCCATTGACACAGGCAATTTTTTTTTTAACGGTCGTGTGTGAAGAACACGGTCGTGTCTCAATTTCTCTCTTATTGTCCTTCATGATCGGCATGGCCGTGTCAAAAGACACGACCACACCATGGTACATTCGTGAATTCGAAGACACGGGTGGCTAAAATCTTCGAAGGAGTAGCCTCTGTTGGCACAACTGTGTCAATAGACACGACCAAGCAATGACTTGATCTGGTGGCTCAACTAGATAATGCACAGCCGTGTGAAAGAACACGGGTGTGCCGTGGTTTGACCTTGTAGAAATCCTCCTTGAAACACAACCGTGTGAAACCACACGGTCCTATTGTTGTTGGTTCTGGCCCGTGCAATAATGAGGCACGACTAGTCTTCAATGTTCTCTTCAAAATTTCCTCCACGCCCATGTCAAGTCCCACAGCCAGCTCCTGGAGGATTACAACCTGAAAAAGAAAACAAAAACAAGACCAAATTAAAGTTCAAAAATGTAGTAACTGAAAATACAAAGCAAAAATAGAAAAAATGAACTCTTGGGTTGCCTCCCAAGAAGATCTTATTTAAGGTCACAAGCTCGACTCCTATCACAGCTCAACTTGGAGTCTTTGCCTTGAAGGGGTTGAGTGCCCCTCCATTATGGAAAATTGGTGGTTCAAGCTCATCCCTCATCCGAGCTCTTGCCGAGATAATATATTTGTCAATTTTGCTCTTAGGCCTCTTTTCTTCTCTCACCAAACTTGGTGCTTCGTCCGATGGTCTATCATGGGGATGATGTTTCTTCTCTTCCAGTTAGAGACCTTCCAACTTGCAGCACAAGCTCTTAACTACTGAAAATGTATTAGTGATCTTAGATAAATCAAATTCAACTTTTTTCTTATCTACTACCAATGTGAGCTTATGATTTTAAACATCTATTTCTGCTCTGGCCGTAGCAAGGAAAGACCTTCCCAAAATAATGAGAATTTTTGGATCCTCTTCCATATCTAGTATCACAAATTCAGTAGGGACTATGAAGCCTCCTACTTCCACTAGCACATCCTCAATTATACCCATAGGGTATTTACAAGAATGGTCTGTTAATTGCAGTGTCATGGTGGTCAACTTGAGATAATTGAGTCCAGGTCTCTTACACACAGAAAATGGAATGAGACTAACACTAGCTCCCAAATCACAAAAGGCTTTATCAATCAAAGTTGTAACTATTTTACAAGGGATAGAAAAACTCCCTAGATCTTTGAGCTTTTGTGGTAGCTCATTCAGAAGCATAGCACTACACTCTTTAGTTAAGGCCACAGTCTCATACCCATCTTTCTTACATCGTTTGGAAATGATTTTCCTCATGAACTTAGAAAATTTTGGCATTTGTTGTAAGACATCGATGAGGAAAATCTCAATACATAGTTCCTTGACCTTTTCTAGAAACTTGTTAAACTCTTCATCTTTCTTTACTTGGAAAATTTGTTGAGTGAAAGGAATCAGTGGCATGTATCTACCCACAGGGGTTCTCTCAATTCGTTTGTCGTTCTCAACTTCCTCTTGAATATGTTCATTATGTGAGGAGGAAGGAGTTGGCTCTCCAATCGGTGTGCTTTTGATCCCTTTCTTTGTAGCAGTCACTTGGGGTTCTCCCTGTTAGGACCGAAGGAATTTAGATATCTCCACAATGATATGATATTATCCACTTTGGGCCTAGGCCCTCATGATTTTGCTCTTGGGCTCTACCCAAAAGGCTTCATACCAATGGAGATATATTTCCCTTATAAGCCCATGATCTTTTCCATGTGTTTTCAATGTGAGACTTTATTTGCAACCTTGCAACCCCAACAATCCCGCCTCAAACGAAGGACCACATGACCCCCCTCGTCCAATCCTCGACCCACCAGGACTTCTTGCCCCTCGGTCCACCCTACCTACTAGGACTTCCTTACCTTGCCACAACTAGGACTTCTCTGCTTGGTGTTTGGTCCTCTTGATCCAGACATGGGAGCCCCTACTTTCTTTGTTTGAGGTCAATATTCTACTCACATGGCTCGATTAAACCATAGCTCTTGTGCACAAACGGTGGTTAGACCTTTTGGCAGTCCGAACTCTGATACCAATTGTTAGGACGGAAGGAATTTAGATATCTCCATAATGGTATAATATTATCCACTTTGGGCCTAGGCTCTCATGGTTTTGCTCTTGGGATCTACCTAAAAGACCTCATACCAATGGAAATGTCTTTCCCTTATAAGCTCATGATCTTTCCCATGTGTTTTCGATGTGGGACTTTGTTTGCAACCTTGCAACCAAGAAATATCCCTTTCTCAACAATATTGCAATTCTCAATAGGATTTTGTTCGAGCTTTCCCAGAAATGTCCCTTGAGGTTTTGTGGAGGAGCTAGCCACTTGTGCAACTTGATTGTCAAGCACCTTGAGATGTTTCTCTACATTGTCCATTCTTCCGTTAAGTTGCTTGAGATCATTCTTCATTTCTAGTTGAGTAGTTTGCATCTCCTCAAGGATCTTCTCTATCCTTAAGGGTTGTAAAATTTTGTTGGAAATTGGATGGTTGCCCAATTTGCTCATAGTTGTTGCGGTAAGAGAAGTTTGGGTGATTCCTCCATCTGGGGTTGTAAGTTCCTGAGTATGGATTGTTGGTTCTTTGGTTGAAGTTGCCAATTGCATCAACATGCTCAATTTGAGCCAATTGTGTAGAAATTGCTCCTAGTTGGCAAACTTCTTTTGTGTGTTCAGAATCACCACATATCTCACAACTTGAAATCACCGTATTAATTGGGTTAACATTATTGAATCAAATCTTTTGTTGAGGGCATCCATCTTTGCAACAATTAAATCCAATGTATTCACATCATGTCTTCCAGGAATTTTGAGTGGGTTGCTTCTCTCTGATGCCCATTGATGATGATTTAAGGTCACACTTTCAATTATGTCTTCGGCTTCATCAAGGCTCTTGTTCATTAGAGCTCTGCTAGCTGCGGAATCCAAGGAAACCTTCGTTTTATAATTGATTTCATTGTAGAAAGTGTGGATAACAAATCATTTCTCCAATCCATGATATGAGCATTGTCGAAGACCTTTGAATCTATCCCAAGCTTCATAAAGGGATTCTCCATCTTTTTGCATAAAACTTACAATAAGATTCCTCATATGTGCAGTTTTGCTTAGAGGATAAATTTTTTCCAAGAACATTTATTCACACTATTCCCAAGTTATTATACTGTTGGCAGGCAAGGAGTTGAGTCATGCTTTTGCTCGGTCCCTCAATGAAAATCCAAATAGCATCAATCTGATTACTCTGATTACCTCCGCTGAAACTCTATTAATCTTCATGATACCATATATTTCAAAAAAGATTTCCGAGTGTTGATTAGGATCTTTAGTTGGTCCTCCCCCATATTGATTTTGTTGTACCATTGATATAATAGCGGGCTTGATCTCAAAATTATTGGCCTTAATAGAATGTCT
Source organism: Hedychium gardnerianum (assembly GCA_038050645.1). Taxonomy (NCBI): domain Eukaryota; kingdom Viridiplantae; phylum Streptophyta; class Magnoliopsida; order Zingiberales; family Zingiberaceae; genus Hedychium; species Hedychium gardnerianum. The sequence goes on along the minus strand of JBBUKS010039000.1, from coordinate 5,477 downwards.
GGTGATGCTAGACCTTAGGCTCCTCACATAAGGTGTTGTACAGTCTTTGAGAGGTTTGTTTGTCACATCGGACTGAATTTATTCCTCTTCCAATTATCTTTACAGATTTCTTTTTCTTCTAAATGTCCTGTCAATCTCAGGATCAATAGGCAAAATATCTCTTACAAAATTAGTCTTTCGCATACAAAAAGAACAAATCCAAATACTTTTAGAGTAAAATTCAAAATAGAATTATTTGTACAAAAGATAAATGCAAAATTAGAGAAAACAAGTAAATTGCAAAGATAATTTACAATGTAAGTAAATGTAGAAATTCATTAACAAAAAGAAAAATGTCTAAAATAACTAAATTGCATATCACTAATGTCAATTAAACAGTCTTCAATAACGGCGGTAAAAACTTGTTTGTCAATACCGCAAGTGCACGGTAAAGTTGTTAAGCAATAAAATATTGATCCTCAGGGACTATGGATTAAGCACTAATGAGTCCATAAAGCAAGTTATTTAGACTATCAAAAATTGATTGTAAAAGCTTTAGAACTAAAGCGAGAGAGAGAGAGAGAGAGAGGTTGAGACATCCAAGATGGGAGAGGTTGGTTGTTGAGAGAGAGAATAGTTTAGGAAGGCGATCCTAGGACTTAGGTTTTATTATGATGCTAGTTAATGATTCTATGGATTGTTCATCTCCCTACCTCTATGTTTATAATTTTGTAGGAATTTCTAACCAAACTACCAGTGAAAAATCCATGAAGGTTACCCCGGAGTGCTTACACCATTTGATTCCAAATGTTATTAAGTAGAAGAGGTAATATAGAAAGTCTGGTTAAAGGACTACCCTCTGTCACTAAAGGCTCCTCGATCATACAGTTTAGATTACACAAATCACTTCCTAACATTGGAATGATGAAAACCCATTGAACTAAAGTTAGCTAATCTCTTATGGAGAATTACCTCAATTCAAGGTAATTACTCTAGAAAGTCTGATTAAAGGACTACCCTCTGTCACTAAGGGCTCCCCGAACATACAATCTAAAGCAATCTCCTCTATATGGTGACAATCATTCACATCCACATGCAAATATTTCACACACACAATCAAACAAACATAACCAAAGCATTACACACATGGAACAATTTATAAATACTTCATAGAATAAGAAAATTGGCATATCCATAGTGCATACATCAACATCACATCACAATTACTCCCTCAATCCTAGAATATAAGAAATCTACTCCATAACAAATGAGTTACAAACAAGAGACAAGAAATGAAGCATTCTTATAATCTAATCAAAGAGTAGAGAAGAAGAGATGCTTATTGATGTATTGTCGGTCTTCTTGGATAAAATCCTTGCTCCAGAGGTAGATGGATCGTGGAAATCAGACAGGAAATGGACCTCGTAGGTTCCCTTGAAGGAAAAGCTTTTCCCTCCTCTAAAAGGGGATCTTTACCCCTATTTATAGGCCCACACTTATGCCTCTTCGCCACACTGTTGTGCCAAAAGGAACGGCCATGTTGTGGGGAAGTCTAGGAAAAAGGCACGGTCGTGCCCTATGGGCACGGCCTAGCCGTGGGTATAAGTTTAAAGAAGGCACGACCATTCCTTTTGGCATGGCCTAGCCGTGGGTATAAGTTTGAAGAAGGCATAGGAGCTTCTGGTCTATCTACTGATGAAGTTCTTCAAGAGGCATAATCGTGCCTTTTGGCACGACTTGCCCATGGATGGATATGAAAATATGCTAGAAGAAACTTCAAGAGGCACGGCTGTGCCCTTTGGCATGGCCTGCATGTGGGAGTCGACTCATGAAGCACGACCGTGCTAGTGAGTCACGACCTTGTTGGCTTGGAATAACATGGTTGTGCCTTGAAGAGGCTCGGCCATGTTTGTTGGTTTTGCTCCCCAAGCTTGCTCCAATGTCCAATTCGCTCCATTTTAGCTCCAAATGACGTCATGTCAATCAAAATACAAAGAGAGCATATATCTAAACTAAAGGAGTAAAAATATGACAATAATATAAGATAGAGTGCGATAATATAGATTATATTCAGTGAACTAAAAGTAGATGTGCAACAAACAATGTCTAAAAGCATATATAATCTACGCATATCAGGATGATAGTACGCTAGGGAAGCTTTGTTGAAAGCATGTCTAGGTTGAATCATATGCGTTCTACCTGGTGCAATCAACTTAGTAGATCTAGCCGAAGCTACTCCAGTCAGACATGAGCTAGTTATACCAAAACCTAGTACTAAGTCCAATGGATTGATTATTTTAGTGAAGCTTTGTCTTAGGCACATAGTTACTTTAATGATAACCGATGTGATTCAACACAGCTTGTAAGCTTATGTTAAAAATAACAGCTCGTAGAACCCAAAGCTAAGTTTAAATCTAACATAAAATAAAACAACCGTATTCAAAATTCAAATAAATTATTAATCATCTCACAAAACCTATAAGGTACCTTGAATGAAAATCTAGAAATGGATGAGATGTTAAGCTCAAAAACGTAGTTTGATTAATCTATAATTTAATTCAATTAAAACATAATTAATCAAATTCACTTAATCTAATTAATTTAATTTAATTCAATTCAAACTTAATTAATCAAATTCATTTAAGCTAATTAATTAAATTTTAATTAATCAACCTCATTTAATTAATCAGAAACTTAATTAATCTAACTAATTAAACTTAACCTAATTAATCAAATTCACTTAATTAATCTAATTTAGTTAATTAATCTAATTAATTCAATTAATTCAAAATTTAATTAATCTAACTTAACAAATCTAAAATTCAAATAATTAATCTAACTTAATTAATCTAAAATTCAATTTAACTTAATTAACCAGAAATTAAGTAATTTACTTAACTCAATAAATCTAATTAATCTAGTTAATCAAAACTTAATTAATTCAAAATTTACTTAAAATCTGAAATTTATTAAATTAAACCTAATTAATCTAACGTAAATTAATTAAATTAAAAATTAATTAATTAAACTTAACCTAACTAATCTAACTTAATTCAATTAAAACTTAATTAATCTACCTTAAATTAAGTTAATCTGATTAATCAAACTTAACTTAATTAATTAACTTCATTTAATCAATCTGAAATTTAACTAAGCTTAACTTAAAATTAAACTTAAAAATTAATCAAACTCCATCTCATAAAAATTACTCATAGGAAGAAGATGATTGATAATCCAAAATGTGTGAGATGGAACATTTAACTACTCTTAAAACTTCAAGTATAAGTTGGATCCAAATCAAATATCTTATGTGTAGGAACATAAAAATTTGAACTAATCAATGTTGGAAAAAAAAGAAGGAGTTCATGCTTAGGCTCTAGGATTTATTATTGCATTTTTCTTTCAACTTCCTTAATTAATTACAAGCATTAAAATATTATCTTTTTATTTAAAAATACTTGAACAGTTATGAGTGATTTTAAAAATTATTTTTCAATTTCAAAATATTTTTAAAAAATTTCTTTGAAAATTTATGTTTTAATTTTAAAATATTTTTAAAAATGTTCTTAGAAATCTATTTTTCAATTTCAAAATATTTTTGAAAATACCCTTAAAAGTCTATTCTTCAAAGTCAAAATAATTTTTAAGACAAAATTTTTTTTAGTACTTAAAAAATATTGCTTGAAAAATACTATATATATTTGAAAATAAAATTCTAAGTGTTTTCAAGAATTTGAATTATTTCTTCAAACTCTAAGTATTTTCAAAACCAACTTATTTCTTGAGTACTTTAAAAATATTGTTTGAAAAACACTATATATATTTGAAAATAAAATTCTAAGTATTTTCAAGAACTTGAAATGTTTCTTCAAACTCTAAGTATTTTTAAATCCAACTTTGTTGTGGCCTATTTTTAAAAACCCCTGTATTTTTTTTATATATATGTCAAGGGGGAAAGATCGATTAAAATTTAAACTATTTGAAAGATAGGTTAAAAAAAATTACAAACTATATGAATTTTCAAAATATGCATACTTTCAAAATTTTCAGGGGGGAGTTTTAAATTAAGGGGAGCATATTTGAAAACTCATTACTTTGAAAATTAATTTGAAAAATATTGTTAACACTTGAAAAAATTTTGTGTGTTAAGGTTGTTTCAAAATATTATGTTTTACTTAACTTTGAACTAGATTGTCATAAATCAAAAAGGGGAAGATTTTTTTGTGTTGGAAGCACCAACTAATCGAACCTGTGTTTTGATAATTGACAAATGTTCAAAATTAAAGTTTGTTATTATCTAATGAGCTTGACTAAGTGTGCAGGTAGCTCAACCAAGAGGTCCTAAGTGATCTTAGGCAAGGTAAAAGTTCTAGTTGTGGCTAGGCAAGGAAACATTAGTTACGGTTGGACAAGGAAGTTTTGATCCATGAGACTGGCCAGGAAGACTTGGCAAATCGAGAACATCGGGAAAGAAGCCCTGGGGGTTGAGGACATCAGGCAAGAAGTCCTGGGGGTCGAAGATACTAGGCAGAAATCTAGACGGATCGAGGACCGAACGTCTAGCGGGAAATCCCGAAGGTCAAGATCGGATGTTGAGCAAAAGTCCAAATAGGCCTGGAGGACCGGATGTTTGGCAATAGATAATCTCTCCTCAGAGGAGTGGGTGAGGACTCGTTCCTCGATAGAGAATAGTAGGCGTCGATCTGACGTAATGTTTCACTAGAAACCCAAAAGTTAAGACTTGACAGTCAAAATTGGACTGACTACTTTGCACTTTAATACTATATATTTATTGTACTACCTCTGTGATGCAAGAATTTGAAGTTGGTTGAAATTGGGGATTCCAGTGCCCATATTGGATCCGGGCGCTTTGAGGTTAGGTTGACCAGATAGGATCCAGACGCCCTAAATACCCCTAACTCGGCTACAGAAGCAACTAAATTAGCACAATTAGATTGGTCGATACACGTCTGCTTCCAGGCGCCTAGAAGGGATCTAGGCGCTCGGGAAGGGATAAGGGAAACTCGATCAAGGCTTTGTCCAGTTAATGCCACGTCAGCGATTGAGGAGCCTAGAAGGAATTGAGGTGCCTAGAAGGAATTGAGGTGCCTAGATGTGGAAAATCTACTATGTAAGCGGATCAGATAGGCCTCGATTGAGGCTCCTGGAAGGGATCCAAGCGCCTAGAAAGGTAAATAAAAGAGGCTTTGACCAACAACTTCAGAACACCATTCCCTATGACTTTCGTACTTGCGTGCTGCTCCGAAAAGCTCTCTACGAGACTAAAGTTGCTACTCATTTAAGTTGTCAGTAACATTAGTATTTGCATTTCCTTTGTATTTGAATTATTTTGTAATCATCATGCTTTTAGTGAATTGTCCAATGAATCGCGGGCCTTGGATTAGTAGTCGTCGGACTATGAACCAAGTAAAAAGAAACTTGTTAGACTTGTGTTTGTTCATTTTATTTCCGCTACATATTCTCGAGCTTTCAAAAAA
>JBBUKS010038991.1:0-10678 GCA_038050645.1 Hedychium gardnerianum | reverse complement strand
ATAAATAATGGCATGATAGTTGTAATGAGGGTATTTTGGAAAGAATGGTAAATTTTTAACATGAAATAAAGTTTTTTAAAATAAATTAAAAGGGTGCTCATTATTTTCATTATCATTAAAAGATCATCCTAACATTTTTTTAAAAAAAAATGCAAAAGCATAATTTTCACTAAAACTACTATAATGTTTAATAAAATTGTTTTAAGGCAAAAAATAAAAATAAAAAAACTCTAGATTAATTAATGGACGTTTCTTTAAAAAAAACACCAAAAGGGCATCACATCCTATATTTTTATCTTGAAAATATCTCTTATTCCAATATTATTATAACATCTACTATAGGTAAAAGCTATTTTATAGTTGATACGTGTCTCGGGGTATGACTGAATTAGTTATTATATAAAAGATTTATCGAATTCAGACAAAAGTCAAATCCTGATAAAAGTCATGAATATATCCTCTCATATGAGGCTACTTCGATTTCTTAATTTACTCTCTCCCAATAATATGGACAATTATGGGGATTAAGATGACAAATTTCACTTTTTTTTCTTCAAATACTCTATAATTGATACAATATGTTTAGGATTTAATTTGATTAAAATAAAATAAATAATTTTTCAGAGTAGCTACTACACACTTTAACTATATCCTAAACTCTAAAATTCTAAATTCTAAATTTTAAATTATGAATATTATTATATCAAAATATTTTTTATTAATTTGATCAAAAATATTTAAACTTTATTAAAATCATATTAAATTAATCAAAATTACTTTAAAATAATTGTAGAAGCTACTAAGTAGCTACAAGAGAATTATATTAAATGGTACATATTATAACATTACATAATAACTTCTAAATATTATAGTAGCTAATCGTAATTGCTATAATAGACATTGAAAATAAAGAATAACGTTTACTCGATAATTTTTACACATTATAATAATTATCTAGTAGTTGTTATAATAATATTTAAAAATAAAATATCCGATAAGACATCCTTTTAACTTCTTTTTTTAAGTGATATTGATTTGATATTTTTTGAAACGTTTTTTTTATTTTTATCCAATTTTTTATATATAAAATATTATATCAAAATATTTTTTTTAATTTGATTTAAATTAGCTGCAGAGGTTATTTTTGAGATTCGAATACGTGATCTTTAAATTATAGGATAGTAATTTTATGGTTGAGCTAAGATTCTTCTTTTAATTAAAATGGTTTATAGTAGATTTGTATAAAGTCTAATAATTTTAGCATGTACCAGTTCTTTACCAAACTGTTATACTGTTATATTATTTGATCCTTGGATATTTATATATATATAGATATTTTAAATGGAGTTTGTAACTAAAAAATATTAAATTCTTGAATGAATGTTTTTTGATTTATCTTAATCATCAGTCGAAAACTTTTATAGAATTGAGTAAATCGTCCCAAGTTCATGATTATTTGAATCATCATATTTTTTTTATTATACTATTATATTTTCATATTTTGCCTCAGATGATGATATAGTGATATAGTTTTTCACGTGGTTAACTGTGATGTATTATAAAAATTTAAATAATAATTTTAAAAATATTAATTATTTGTATTTTTTGATTTAATTTGATGATTATGAAAAAAAATTATAGTTCAAAATTAATCGATTCGAAATAGATGAATATTGGATTAAAAAAAAAACAAGTGTTGATACGTAATATGCACGCAGACAACGACGCAAGGCCAAATGGCCAAAACCACGCTGCCTTTTCTCTTCTTTCTGTTGTTCTTTAATGATGTAGCTGTAGCGATGGAATAGTTGTTAAGTAAACCAAGCAAGCTGAGAGACCAACAGCGTAACCAACCGGTCGCTTACGCCATGCGGCCATCAATCGCCCGGCAATTTGATCATGAACTGGCAACTTTAGAATTTGGGATCGCTGTAATTGGCCCACGACTGCGATTTTGCGCAAGAAATTGAACATCTGGCGACGGTTTTGGAGCAATTGCTCTAGGGTTCTTTGACCGGAAAGAGCAGATGAAGGTCGTGTTCGGAAGCCCGGGGACTCGGAGTGGGCTCCTGCTCAGGACTGGGCAGATCGCCTTCGCCGGAGCTTCAATCGCCTTCATGCTCTTTGCCTTCGGGTTCTCCAATTACACCGCTTTCTGGTACCGATTGTCGATTTTTCTGTATGCTTGTTTCTTTTCTTCCAATTTTAGTGCCTTTTTTTTTTTTCCTTCTGTTTTCTCCTTTTCCTGAATGTTTCGATTGTTTGGTTTTAAATTTAATATTGTCTTATTCGGATCGTATGCGCGCAACATGGACGGGTTTCAAGTTCGAGTATAAACAGTGAGTCCAAATTGTTGTATGTTTTTGCCATTACATGTTGGAATCCAGAAGTGTCTCTTGATATCAACTGAGCTGATCGACTTCAGAAATATCTAGTAATTGATTTGCCTTACTAAAGTCAGTTAAGGATATACGATATGTTCTCGTAGGATTCAATTTATCTGAACCAATATCTCGGAGGATTCATTCAATTCCAGAATTGCAGGAGCAACTGTCCTAGTACCTAAGCAAATTTAACATAGGGATTGAGGCAGCGACAAAAAGATGAGGAGACCAATATGTTCAAGCAGTGTGTGTGTCTGGAAATGGTCTTCGCAAGATTGCTTGAAAACTCCATCCTTTATCATTACTTGTTCTATTCTTAACAATAGCAAGTCCTAACCTTTGATTCTGTCAGTTTGGCATCTTAAACAAAATTTGATTAAATCAGTCCTAAACTTTGATTCTAGGATATCCAGACTTCTTTTCATCAATGAACCTCACCTATTCCTGCTCACGTGGAATGATCTGCCACTGTAATGATAAGATATTAAATCATACAATGTAAGTTTGAATCCTAACTCGCCACACTAATGATGCTTTAGTTACGGGCCCTTGTTTAGTTATATAACACAACCACACTGAACCCATATGAATCCATGCATCTTTAGCTTGCATTCTTTTTGTAAATTCATTGTTCAAGCTTAGTTTAATGGTTTTGTTAGTGAGGAGAGATGCTAAATTATGTATATAAATTGGTTCCTTTTAAACTTAGGCCTCAACCAGTAGAACTTTCTAACAGAATCAATTGATACAATGAGAACTGTAGACGTCATATATTGTTTGAATGGTCAAACAAATTAAAAAATAGTACTGACAAACATGTCCTTTTAAATGATTGATATATGTATATAACTGCACTACATTCAACTTCAGGAATCATCCATTATAGAGTGTTGTGTCGATGTTGATTAATATCTGATTTAGATACTTGTTTATCCTTTATTATTTCAGGAATGAGCATGTTGACAATATCACCATCTGGAGCATCAAATTATCAAAGGTCAAAACCAAATAGACTAATATGAAAAGGAATGGATAAATTACAATGAACTGGAAGTTTCAGAGTATTGTCACTGATTTGAAAAGGGAGATCTTGTACATGACACTTGCTAGCTATTTTATTGGTTATAACTCATCTTCGAGGTTTAATCAATCGTCCAGTTTATAGGTTAATGGTTAAACATAATTTTAGACCTTTTAGGTAGTTATTATTCACCAACAGATATCCACTACTTTTCCTTTTATTATTATTATTATTTTTTTTTTTTGATAAAAGGTTAGGGTGACAAAATAGATTGCCTAAGCACTTGTATTATGGACAAGAGAAGAGACTACTACATATGACGGGACTACCACCAGCTGATAACAGAACTCATAAAAGACAAGTAGAAGCATTGTGCCAACTATTGCCGGTTGATATAAAACTTAATTATAGACTCATTCCATGCATTATTTCAGAACTACTACTGCACTATCCAGATACAAGTACTCAGATAAAACACCTTCAATTCAAGAAAAAATGGAAATGGGCATTGAACAATAAAAACACAAGATTCAGAAAGGTTAGGACTTGGTCAACTGCGATCAGTAATCTTATTAGCCGTATTAGTGAAAATAAGTGCAGCTTGCACTGATCTGAATGGACTGGACAATCCAGCTGAATAGAGTCATGCCACCTGAAAAGCAAGCTGCACAAATCATCCTGCTTGACTTCAGAGGTTATGCTGCATTTATCTTTCGAAAGGGAAAACATCCAAGCTTAAAATGAATGGATTTTCCATAATGGATTCACTTCTTGTTAAAACTCAAGGGCATATGCCCTGTGCTCTGGTGAGCATGATCCTCCCCATGCATATAATTTAGCTCTACTCAAAGTGCATTGCATGGTTGGAGCCTCCTTGGTGGAAAATTTTCAGAACCTGTTAGTAAATAGGTTGAATAAATAATCATAACTTTGCTGCATACTCTAGGTATTGTAATGCTTAATATATTGTGGTCACCTATCCAAGAGTGAAAAAACAAAATTACTTAAAGAGTTTTGATAAAATTATCCTCTTCTTCATCAAAGTTTTCTGACTAATATGCATTTTTCTATCATTAATGTCTATATTAAAATATTAAAGGAAGTCATGAACTTGCAATCTGATAAATTAAGATGTCCAAAATTAATCAACTGTAGTGGTATTATTCTTTCTATAAACATCAATTTCAAGGTTGACTTTTCTATTCTGATTATTATACTACTTTGAGGATTATTGTTCTTTAGATCTGATTCTGGTACAAACGATATGTTACTGAAAATTGTTTTTTAAAGTATCAATTAGATTCTTGGTGTGATCTTGCTCATCAATTTTAAGAATGTTGGTTTTGCATGCAGTTACTTGGTTGCTTCGATGGGACTGCAAGCTCTGTGGAGTTTGGGCCTAGCATGCCTTGATATCTATGCTATAAAGGTCAAAAGAGATCTACACAATCATTTGCTAGTAAGCTTGTTCATAGTTGGCGACTGGGTAAGTATGTTTTAGTTATTGATTATTTTTGTTGGTTGAACTCCTTTTTTGACTCCTTTTTTATGTTAAGATCATAGTTAGTTAACACGAATCTTGTTGCCAGTTATGAAGCTATATATTCAATTTGTCATTCGTATGTGATGCTATCATTGATCATTATTTCACTTCTTTTGATCATATATACACTGAACTTTTAAATATTGCATCAAAGGCATGTCTACTTGAAGCCATCTTAACAACAAATGATAGGTATACACTCCCATGAACTGATCTATTGCTTAAACATAATGCAAGCATAAATAACAAATGTACTGGCAGAAAGTATTGGATGCCATGGTAGGCAAGATCTGTATGTGGACTCAGTCATAAATCATGTGAAGACAACATAGCAATTTTGACTTCATTTTTCAAGATGCATCATCCAATTGACTAAACCCATCTACTTATAAAATCACTTACAGTTCCATGAAGAATAAGTGAAAAAAAAAGTGAGAAGTATGCAAGATAGGTAGTTTGTTGTCTGATTGGTGCCATATAACAACAACACTACCAAACCTTTATTCTATTAAGTGAGGTCAGCTATGTGAATCCTCCTATGTCATTGGGTTTGATTCCCTACTATATTTGAATGAATTTTATCTTATTTTATCATTGTTAACTAAATCTTCTTTAGTCTCTCTTCCTCTATTAATGTGCGTATTTATCATAATCTCACATTGCCTAATTTGGACATTTATTGGTTGCCTACATACTCATACCATCTTAGACGTGTCTCTTAAAGTTTTCCCTCAATAGGTATAACTCCGACTTTCTATCTAATATTCTCATTTCTTCTCCTGTTCATTTTCATATATCCGCACATCTACTTTAACATCCTCATCTCTGTGACTTTAATCTTCTACTCGCGTACTCACTTCATAGCCTAATATTCATCTCAATATAACATAGCACGTCTAACCGTTCATAGTGCCATATAGGAAGAGAAATTTATGAGTTATGGTCATTACGTTGAAATTGTAACTGCACAAGGGATGATGGGTCAACTCGAATATTCTAGATAAAAGGTAATCTTTGTGTGTTATCGGTTGTATCTAGCCATTCAAGATAGGTAGTTGTGGTCTGATTGCAATATTCTAGACAATCCATGGTGCCATATGGGAAAAGAAATAGTATATGAGTAGTGATCATTACGTTGTAAGTTGTAATTGCACAAGAGATGATGGGTCAACGTAATCTTTGAGTGCAGTCAATTGTGAGCATGATCCTTCCAGTAAATTTATATTTAAAGGGCGCAAGGGAATGACATAAGTGCTTGAAGCAAGAAACACAAAGGCTACTGCAACATATATCTCGGGGATATGATATGTTGTAGATACTTGGACCAAGAGACCCTTGCAAAATGGAGAAGAATGATTCGTTGAATAGGAAAGAATGGTAACATGGTAAGGATTTAGGAATAGAAATAGCATCATTCGGTTGATAAAAGATTAGTAAGGAATATGGATCTTTAAGTTCCAATAAAATTGTTTATAACCAAAGCTGGACTTTGGCTGATCCATTTGTACAGATCCAAGTAGAATTTCAACACTGTGGTACAAGCTGGTGCAAAATCAAGTTCAATTTTTGTCTGATAACAAGCACAACTGTCATGTTTAAATGAAACATCAGTGAGGCATCATAACAATCGATAAAGCTTTCATCAGTTTGCCATTAGACATGCATCAAACAAGTGTCATAGATATGAATTTTAGTCAGACATTTATGATGTTATTAGAGTTGTTTGGCATTACTTATATATAAATGTTCCTACACTGGGTACCATATGTGGCCTAGAACTTGAAATATAAGCTACTATGCTCCTATATTAAAAACACATTATTTTTGCCCAACAGTACATCATTGCAATACCATTTATCTAACTTCATTTGGAATTTGTCTTGCACAATAATTAAATTGTTGCTTAACTATGAAATGTTTGATTATTATGTGGTTTTGATTTTGGCATCTTCTTGAACTGTTAAGCGCTCAACTCATTAGTACGAATCTACTTAAAATAGGTAAACAATTAGGTTACTAATTAGTCATATAAATCTCTGTAGCGACTGTGACAATACATCCCCTATGGTTGCACCAACACAGTGGAAGTACATATAACCAATTTTCCTTATTTGAATGTATTCTACTTGAAAATATGTTGTAATGGCATCAACTCTGTAAGAAGCTGAGAAGTCGTCATAAGCTAATGATTGCATCAGTGTAGCTGTTCTTGAGACAGATGTCCAACCCACTATTAGTATGAATGCAAACAAGTAAACACATATTTCAAGCGATGCGATACTTATATTCATTGTATAATGCAGGTAACAGCAACTCTGTCTCTGGCAGCAGCATGCTCCTCAGCAGGTGTGACTGTTTTGTTTGTGAGGGACACGAACTTCTGTAAATCATATTCTCAGTTTTCATGCGGCAAGTATCAAGTTTCTACCGCCATGGCTTTTATCAGCTGGATGTTTGTCTCAGCATCTGCTCTAGTCATGTTTTGGATCCTGACATCTAGCTGATCATAAATATGTTTATTCTTTTTCTTTCTTTTTGTTGTCGAAATATCAGTTCTGCTCTAGCCATGATTTGGATCCTAACATCTAGCTGATCATACATGTACCCTGTTTTTTTTATTGTTTTTTTTTAATTGTAAATATACTGTTGAGATTTGTGGAGTGAAATAGTTTAAGTTAATATCTTCCTCTATCGCGTTCAATGTGGCTCCTGATGTCTTTAAAACAATCAGAGATATTCTGACTGTCTTTGTAATAGCATTCCAAGCCACCAATAATAGTTATTAAAATTATCCATAATCTTCATTAACAGTTTTACCATAATGTTCATTAACAGTAGTATGACACATTTGTTACACTAAGATAAGAATCAATTCCCGACAAGCATATGCCCTTAGAAAAAAAATTACTTCCACCTCCTAATCATTTTGCGGTCGGTTATAAACTGATTCTATGATTTATTTTCATTTATATAATTTTAAGATGAACGGTAAGGGACGTCTGAGATTAAAGTAATTACTTTCTCTACAAAAGTTAACAGTAAAATTACCCCTAATGTTCAATAATAGTGGCTTTTGATCTATCACCCTCATTCCCCCGCCCCCACCTCATCCTTTCCACCTTAAACTTCCCCCCTACATGTGCCATTGTCTTCTGATGCACTACCGCCATTCTTCACCTCATTCTTTCCACCTTAAACTTCCTCTATACACATGCCATCATCATCCCTCGTCCCATACATAAGGCACCATCTTTTCTCTTCCGATGCAATACCAGTCGATTGACATTCTAATTTTAGTCATTTTAAGGCTAAATTTGTATCATACCAATAGACCTCATGTCTCTAAGACTTTTTCATTGTCTAATATATGATTAATTTCAACCTATCAAGATTTATTGTATCTAAAGACTTTTCACGCAAATAGTCGACCTATACTAGACATATGAGAAGTTTTGAAGACATGAGATCTCTTAGCATAAGGAAATTTAATGTGAATAGTATTTTGATACTATGAACAATATCAATCAACTGAATGAATAGTCTTAGTTGATTGAATTATTAGTATTAGTCTCAAGAGTCAATATGAAATCTTTTATCTTAAGTTAATAAAAGCCCACGAAATTAATACCCACATTTTATTTTGGATATATATAAAACAAAAGAAAAGGAAAATGTCTTATTAGATAAGACTTGAAAGTTGAGTAAGTCATGAGACACAATCTTATTAGATAAGATGTGTAAGATTGTGAGACACAATCTTATCAGATAATATCGTGTCAACTCTAAAAATTAAAGTTTGATCTCAACTTATATATAGTAGCTAGCACTAGAGCGTGGAAGAAGAACAACATACTCGTGAAACGGGCAACGGTGAGAGACTCCAATAATGTTTGTGAGACAGGCGATGGCGGTGTGCTCGTGTGGATACCATAGAGGCACGAACGTGTTGATCGCACTAAGTTTGACTTCCTTCTCCAAATTCGCAAAAGGATTTTACGCATCTATAGGTAATCTTCTACACCAATGATTAATTAGAACTCGCATGGATCTCTGATGGATTTCTTTTCCACTACGTTTTATTATTTAATTATGTTACGAAACCCAACATGAATGAAGAGTGTTTTAACTTGAAAATAAACTAGAAGGTTATTTAGCTAACTCGGATAATCAACTGATGATTTTTCAACTAGAACAAAAAGTTTAAAAGTCGATTAAAAAAATTTGGGACTAAATAGAAAGATTTTTAGTCCACTGATGGAGTCGACTGATGTTTTTTCAGAATGAACAGAAGACTCAAAACTTGACTCGAGAAGTCAATCCTATAAAGAATAGTCGACTAAACTCCACCGTATAGCTGATGAAGTTTACCGTACAGTCCACCGATGGTTATTTCAAAAAGTGATTAATAAGGATTCTAAAAATATTATCTTATCATTAATTATGATATCGGTTATATCAAGCATAGCAATCGATTGATGGTGTACAAATAGTCGACCTATAGTAGACATATGAGAAATTTCGAAGACACGAGATCTCTTAGCATAAAGGAATTTAATGTGAATAGTAGTTCAATACTATTAACAATATCAATTGAACAGTATGCGATTGAATGAACAGTATTTTTAACTTAAAAATAAACTGGAATGTTATTTAGCTAACTCGGACAATCAACTGATGATTTTTCGGTTCGAACAAAAAGTTTAAAAGTTGATGAAAGAAATTTAAGAGTAAATAGAAAGATTTTTAGTTCACTGATGGAGTCAACTGATGTTTTTTTCAAAATGAACAAAAGACTCATAACTTGACTCGAGAAGTCAACTCTATAAAGAACAGTCGACTAAACTCCATCGTACAATGGCTAGTCAACTTATGGTTATTTTAGAAAGTGATTAATAAGGATCCTAAAAATATTGTCGTATCATTAATTATGATATTGGTCATATCAAGCACAATAATCGATTGATGGTGTACAAATAGTCGACCTATGAGAAGTTTTGAAGTCCCCATGGGATGGACTAGTGGCTAGTGCATGAGATGTTGCCACAATGAGGTTCGAGGTTCAAATCCTGGCTAGTAGTCAGGTTTCTGTCCTCTTTCATGTACTGGTCACTGTTCGGACTAGTTAGACTAGTTCTCGTGATTTACCTCCTCCGTATTGATCCTGAGACGAACTGACAAAGACGCTGAAAAATAGTGTTTCGCCTTTTGTCATATTGGTCAGGATATTTTCATAAAATGTATGAATCAGAATGAAAATATTCTTGACGAGGGATATTCTCACAAAACATGAGTCGGAGATATTTTCACAAAGCAGGTTGACGTGGAGGCCACATCTTTGTTAGTAGAAAAGTAGATTTTTTTTTCATAAAATTAAAATTAAGAACACGAAATATAAAAATTATTAATATTCCAAGTAGTCATATTTTTATTATTAATTATTATTCGAATTAATTAAATTAGTCCTGGTAATCTATCTCTTTCGTGTTGGTCCTGAGACGGATTAACGGGAGCGTTGAGACGAACGTTTTCCCTTTTACCATCATCAATATTCCTTGATTATTAAAAATCGAATACATGAATAATAATTTAGACGCCCTATGATTGCACCTTAGGCCCAGGCGTTAACATGTTAACAATGTTACCATTACAAGCTAGAGAGTTAATTGGATTAAGCTAATATTTAGCAATTAATGCTAATTAATTCAATATTACTAATTAAATACAGTTTAA